>JAYMTA010004653.1:0-12357 GCA_036897625.1 Pelargonium cotyledonis
AATAGAGAAATGTATGGAGATCTCTAGAAAATTGAAACTTCTTGAAGAAGTCATAAGATCTCTAGACTTATCCATTATCACCTATAAATATGTGTTATTGTAACCATTTGTGATAAGAAGAAAAACCAAGAACACATTCCAAAAACATTGCTGCTTCTCCTAACTACTAAATTTTTCCATTGCCTATTCAATATTTTATACCTTCAACTAAAACCTTCAACCTAAAACCCATCAACCATCCTTCATAATCTAACAGTCTTCGTAAACTTGCTTTGTCCATGAAAAAATTAAACTAACTTCAAAATTCAAAACTCAAAAGGTTTGATATCAATAATGGCACATAAAAGACTTACCCAATTCCAGGTATCCGAACTTTGAAAGCGTTTCTTGAAACAATCTGTGCCATCTTTGTCATCATATCAAATATGTTTTTGCCTTCCAAGTAACTGCTTCCAAAAGCTGTCCTAGAAATCATCTCTGATGTCAAAAGCTTGAATTCATGGAACGCCTCAATTTCCTTCCCTTCATGCTCAGTTCTCCATCTTTGTAACATAACCTCCACACTAGCAATCATTGCTGGAGTCATATCCTGCAAATAAAACAATCCCTCATAGTTGTGCTACTTAATTTCATCTGTACTACCATACAAGTTACAACTATTAGTTTAATTATAAACCTTACCTTCAAGCTCTCTCCATGAAAAGCATGGTCAGCTATTTTTCGCCCTCAGATGTCACAAGTCCATCTCCCAAAATCTTTCTGATATAGCCAAGTGGATCTGATTTTAGGTATGCCCCATCTCTATTGTTCAATATCACTTTTATCATATCGGGATCAGTAACTACCAGCTGAGGTTTAGAGCCAATCCAACTCAGAAAGTTCATACCTGCATAAATATATTCATACACTAACATATGAGTTACCAAGTTGGAGATACTTTAAACAGAAATAACTAGCTTTGTACCATATAGCTTCGTGCACGAGTAAGCATAAGAAGCGACCCTAGGGAATATGTGGTGTGATAGTTCCATTGGAGTGATCATTACTTCATGTCTCATTCTCATCATCTGTTTGGTGTCCCCATAGAGAAATCTATAAGAAGGGCCTATGATTCCTTTCGATGCCATCAAGTGTTGTATGCGTCGTGGAGTCCACCATAGTTTGTGAAAGAGCTTAAAGAGAAAGAAGAAAATACACATACAGAGAGAAATAACAAGGTAGATCATTAGAGTTCCTAGTAAGGGTTCAGGCATTACTTTGTTTGTCAAACACGTCTGTTTGAAAAAAAAACTGTGTTTTTGGTACTATATAGCTCTCTATAGTGTTGAGAAGATAAAAAAAACATCGGTCAACATTGTCTGAATGTGCAAGAAAAGATGCCTTTGTTGATTAAAAAAATTGCAACAATAGATTCCTTTCGGGTTTTGGTGAAGGGAAATTGCTGAGATACTTGGTTCCATATTAGCTGGAATGATAATATGCCCCAATTTAACTTCTTTTGAGTCTTTTCTATAAATCTTAAAAACTGAAGTGTATATCAGTATATCCCTTATATATTCTTTCATGATCATCGTCATTTATAAAGTAAAAAAGAAAGAAAGAAACCAATATTAGACTAGAGGGTCGTGTTAATTGCTTACATTTGTTAATCTTGCGAGACCTTGAGGGTTCGGATTTTCTTGGCCAAATACTTCAAGGTTGTTTCTTGTCCAGCAAAGTAGAAGGTTTTGCACTCAAAAATCACCCTCCCTTCCCTCAACATTATCATATTGATGGTTGAGTAGCGTATACTTTGTACAAGTTTGTCCGGTTTAACACTATCACTTGTCTTCACAAATTTTCTGTGTCGATGTCAAGTGAAAATCTAAGTTTCTTTCTCAATGACAGTCTCGCGACATGTTTGTAACAAAATCAATAAGGTGAAAACCTTGCCTGATTATCGATATTCTAGCATTGTAAACAGTTCTGTAGATAACCCGAACCATCTTCGTTAATACATTAAATATTTTTTCTACTTCCAAGTAACTGCTTCCAAATTAGGCTGTCTTGGAAATCACTTCTGATGTCAAAAGCTTGAAGCTGGAAATCACTTCTGATGTCTAAATTAGGTAAACTCATGCTTAACACACTAACCGAAAAGCAAAGTCAGCACTCATTTTAAGAGTAATTTCCAGAGAATGTGAACACTCATTTAAAACAAAGGGAGTAATTGGCAGACTAGAACACAAACTTATGATACATTACAAACAATAATTCGGAACAATTTAGCCTTATTTATACATATGTGATACATAAAAACAAAAACTTTGACTCAATACAGTAATTTTTTTGTGATCAAGTACTTGTGCACATTATAATGGGTGCAGAATGATCTGCAGTCCATGTTGTGGGACAATTGTGATCGCTGGAACCGGATAGTGCACATAATTTGGTGACAGAGTGAACCTATAGCGTTGAAGAATCATTGACAGCGCGATCTTTGTTTGGTTGGTAGCATAGTTGAGGCCAACACAAATGCGAGGTCCCAAGCCAAATGGAATGTGTGCAGCTGTGTTGCTGTTGGTAGCTTTGGCCACTCCTTGTGCAAACCTCTCTGGCTTGAACATGTGTGCATCATTTCCCCATATTTCCGGGTTGTGGTGAAGTGCTAGAATTGGGATATTCAGTTCCATATTACATGGAAGAATCAGATCTCCCAATTTGACATTTTTTTTTTGAGAACACCACCTGAGATGGTGGGGGGTTTGGCCGGACCCCTACTTGTATAATTAAAATATAAAATAAAAACAAATGACGGAGGGGGACGAAGAGAGCCTTACCTCCTCAAATGAATAATGCACCTATACAAAGATGCTACATGCAAAATAAACCTGAAATTAAACGTACAATTTGCCATGCCTAACAAAAACAGAATCTAAACTATCATCAAGCACAATAGTAGCTAAATCCTGCGGGAAATCTGAAAGCGAAGTGGAAACTAATTGAGTAACCAAACCATATCCTGCGAGCCAGTCTGCCACTTTATTAGCCTCCCTCAAAACATGACAAATCGGAATATTACCCAAAGCACGACGACATTTTCGTACCACACAAGTGAGTTGCCAAGGACAAGTAACAGTCTTCATCATGACCTCAACCAATAATCTAGAATCAGTTTGTATATGGTCTAATACCAAACCTTTGTCACTACAAAGGGTTAATCCAATGCATAATGCTTGAAACTCTGCGAAGTTTTTTGTGCCCTCGCCTAAAGGAATACTGAAAACCAAAAGAATCGAGCCTGTATTATCACGAACCACCCCTCCGGCAGCAGCCTGACCCCCTCGGTTAGCTCCGTCTATGTTCAAACAAAGTTTACCCAAAACCGGTTTTAACCATGACACAAGGCTCGACGACTTAAAACGGTCATGCATGCGGCAACGGAATGGAAAAAGCATTTAACAAATTAATTCACTTCAACAATTGTCGGGACTCGACGAATATTAAAATAAGGAAACAACTGAAACAACCATTGAACAATATTGGAGATAATTAAAGGGACACAACAAGAAGTGCCATTAAATCGAGCCTCATTCCTCGCTTTCCATAACTCCCATAAGCCACAACCAATAATAATTAAATTGAAAAAACCAGTAATGGAAGTGAGTCTGAGATTGTGCCAAGTTACCTCAAAAAGTTGCTCCAAAGAGGTAGATAAATGGAAACCCAAAAACTCCGCTGCCCAAGCCCACACAGGAGCTGCCGCACCACCATTCACAAACACATGCTCAATGGTTTCTCTTCTATGCATGGAACAACAACCACACCGTGAGGCTAGTTGAAAACCCAACGAAACTATCACCTCGTCCACGGGAATAACTCCATGCAAAAGTCTCCATAGGAAGAAGGAGATCCCTTTCGGAAAAATCTTGTGCCAAACATGCATGCTTGCTCCATATAAAGTGACCGGAACTAGATCATCGGCGAGCACCATAACTTTTTACTGAGAACTCTCCATCCTTGGATCCACAAAATATCAACCTGTCATCAATTACGTACATCATCCAAATCCAATCTCTCCAAATAACACAAACGATCGGATCCACCTTGCTGGATCAGCTGCTGGTGCATCGCCGGCGACTGAATAACTTCTTAGATCATCAGGTCGTGTCTAACTATTGGTTCAAAGGGACCCCACTTATCCGACCAGAAGCTGACATGACCTTTCCCCAATTGCCATTGACAATCTGGCAATAAATTTCGAATCACAGCGCGCACCTCCTTCCATAACCGCGACCCTTGCTGAGAATTTAGTCCTAAAGGATGTCCAAATTTTGATTTCATGAATAAATTAAAGCCCACAAACTAGCACCTTTGATGTAATTAGCCCATGCAAGCTTACCATGTAAACAAACGTGTAATTCATTTAAGCTACGAATGTCAAGCCCGCCTTCCCCTATCGGTCTACAAATACGCTCCCAACCTACCCATTTTCTACGAAACTCCGAACCTGAGCTGAGTTCCAAAGAAAACCGGCAAAGATGAAATTTAGGGGTATAAGAACCCGTTTTTGGAACATGATAAAGCATATATTGGAATAGCATTTAACACACTTTGAATAAGTGTCAACTTGCCACCTGCTGATAACAAACGATCGAGCTGCCCATCCCTCCAAACGTGATTGCACTTTGTCAACCAAAAATTGAAAATCAGCAATACGAGGTTTACTATCCGCAATTGCAATCCCCAAATACCGCATAGGAAGCACCCCTTGATCATAACCCAGCCATCTTGAAATAAGATTCCGACGCAAACTTACGACAGATCGAGCTGTATAAAACTTTGATTTTTCCAAATTAATAAGCTGACCAGAAGAAGCCTCATAGGTGTGCAGCAACTCCATGAATCCATTAATTGAATGTTGTGTCCCATTAATGAATGCAATGGTGTCATCTGCAAACATTAAGTGGGATACTCTAACCGTATGACCCCGACAAAAGTACTCGCCAATGACACCGGATTCCACTCACGCCTCTATGTTACGACTTAACACATCTTGCGCCAATAAGAACAATGCCGGAGATAGAGGGTCACCTTGTCGAACACCTCGAGTAGCCCGAAAATAGCCACTTTGAGACCCATGAATCAAAATGGAATACCAACAATTTTCCAAGCAACTTCGGATCAAAGAAATAAATCCATCCGAGAACCCTCGAGCACGTAGAGACCGAATTAAGAATGCCCATTCTAAGCGGTCGTAAGATTTCGACATATCGAGCTTTACAACCACATTTTTTCCACGGATCGGGTCATTTATATGGTGTACTAATTCCGCACATAGGGCAACACTTTCTTGAATGCTACTTTTCTTCCCACTTTTCTTAGAATGTAATTATTTGGACTATATAGCCTTAATGACTCGTTGATGATCATTCCCATCTACAAGATAACGAACGAAACCAAATGTTTCTCAGAATATAAACATTTGGACCATATTACATAGGTTATAAAATATGATCATGTGTTGCTTACTTTTGTTTATCTCGCGATGCCTTGAGAAGTTGGATTTTCTTGGCCTAAAACTTCAAAAACTTCCTCCCTTGCTTTCTCTTGCCAATCTGAGTGAACTGCTAGAAGAAGAACAGTCCAAGAGAGCAAGCTCAAAACTGTTTCATTACCAGCAAAATAAAAAGTCTTGCATTCATTAACCATGTCATCAACAGAAATTTTCTTTGCAACATCCTCAATATGATAAGCCTCTAAAAGTGATCCAAGAAAATCCCCACCAAAGCTCTCTTCCTCTCCAGTCACCACTTTCTGCTCTCTTTTCTTTATCAACTTAATGATCAAGTCTCGTATTCCTTTTTCAAGCTCAAAAGATTCAACATCATCACTCGTCTTCATAAACTCACTTTGTCCATGAAAAATTAAATCTAACTTCAGAATTCGAAACTCAAAAGCTTTGATATCAGTAAAGGCTAGACAAAATACTAGAGACATGAGAGGCATACCCGATTCCCGGAATCCGAACTTTGAAAGCGTTTCTTGAAACAATTTGTGCCATCTTTGTCATCAAATCAAATATGTTTTCGCCTTCCAAGTAACTGCTTCCAAAAGCTGTCCTAGAAATCATCTCTGATGTCAAAAGCTTTATTTCTTGGAACGCCTCCATTTCCTTCCCTTCATGCTCATTTCCCCATCTTTGTAACATAACCTCCACACTAGCAATCATTGCTTGAGTCATATCCTGCAAAAAAATCCATCCCTTAACATTCAATTTACAAGTATCAGTTTGATTATAAAACTAACCTTCAAGCTCTCTCCATGAAAAGCTTGGTCTGCTAATCTTCGCAGTTTATGCCATTTTTCAACCTCAGATGTCACAAGTCCATCTCCCAAAATCTTTCTGATATAACCAAGTGGATCTGATTTTGGGTATGCCCCATCTCTGTTGTTCAGTATTACTTTCTCCATATCGGGATCAGTAACTACCAACTGAGGTTCAGAATCAATCCAACTCAGAAAGTTCATACCTGCATAAATATATGCATACACACCAACAAATGAGTGACCATGTTGGAGACACTTTAAACACAAGTAACTAGCTTTGTACCATATAGTTTCGTGCATGAGTAAGCATAAGAAGCAACCCTAGGGAATATATGGTGTGATAGTTCCATGGGATTGATCATTGCTTCATGTCTCATTCTCATCATCTGTTTAGTGTTCCCATAGAGAAATCTATAAGAAGGGCCTTTGATTCCTTGTGAAGCCATCAACTGTTGTATGCGTCGCGGAGTCCACCATAGTTTGTGAAAGTGCTTAAAGAGAAAGAAGAAAAGGCACAAACAGAGAGAAATAACAAGGTAGATCATTAGAGTTCCTTGTAAGTGTTCAGGCATTGTTTTGTTTGTCAAACACAGCTCTCTGAGCTCCTCAATATGTATCTGATATAACACTTTAGAGAGTCAAGAAAATAAAAAATCATAACATGACATTATCAGTATGTGTCATCTAGTTATTATATTCTCTGCTTCTGTACTCTCTACACAAAACGACAAGGCAATGCGTGCAAGAAAAGATGTCCTTGTTGATTAAAGAAATTGCAAGTTGTCAAATGAGAAAAGGGTAGAGAATATATTAAGAACAGAGGCAACATACTACCTCTGTCTCCAAATAACCTTATTATGGGCTTACACAAAAACTATTACACATGATATTGTTTAATGATCCACAAGAATTTACAGTTCATATAATGGGTGGAGAATGATAGGCAGTCCATATTGGGGGCGAATTAAGACGCGTGGGGATGGAGAGTGGATATAATTTGGTGAAAGAGTGAACCTATAACGTTGCAGAATCATTGAGAGTGCGATCTTTGTTTCGTTAGCTGCAAAGTTTAGGCCAACGCAAGCTCGAGCTCCCAAACCAAATGGAATGTATGCAGATGTGTTGTTGTTTGTAGCTTTAGCCACTCCTTCTGCAAACCTCTCTGGTTTGAACATGTGAACATCTTCTCCCCAAACTTTCGGGTTTTGGTGAAGAGCAATTGCTGAGATACTCAGTTCCATTTTGGCCGGAACAATAATATCCCCCAGTTTGACTTCTTTCGAGACTTTTCTATCGATCTTAACAACTGGAGTGTATAGCCTTATAGATTCATTCATGATCATCGTCATCTATAAGGTGAAAAACAAAGAAAGAATGAAAGAAACTTAGAAATCGAGATAAGATGAGAGGGTCGTGTTAATTGCTTACATTTGTTAATCTTGCGAGGCCTTGAGGGTTCGGATTTTCTTGGCCAAACACTTCAAGAATTTCCTCCCTCGCCTTCTCTTGCCAATCAGTGTGAAGTGCCAGAAGAAACATTGTCCAGACAAGCCACACCAAGGTCGTTTCTTGTCCAGCAAAGTAGAAGGTTTTGCACTCATCAATCACATCTTCTATAGAAATTTTCTTGGTTATGTCATCACTATGATAAGCACTCACAAGTGATCCAAGAAAATCACTTCCATAGTTCTCTGCTTCACCAATCATCACCCTCTCCTCCCTCAGCCTTATCATCTTAATGATCCAGTCTCGTATACTTTGTACAAGTTTGTCTGATTCAACATCATCCCTTGTCTTCACAAACTTTCTGTGTCCATGTCAAGTGAAAATCTAAGTTCTTCTCTCAATGATCAAGTCTCGCGAGTCGCGACATGTTTGTTAGGAAATCAAGAAAAAGAAAACCTTACTTGATTATAGGAATTCTAGCACTGTAAACAGTTCTGTAGATAACCCGAACCATCTTCGTCAATGCATCAAATATTTTTTCTCCTTCCAAGTAACTGCTTCCAAAGGCTGCCCTGGAAATTACTTCTGATGTCAAAAGCTTGAATTCTTCGAAAACCTCAAACTCCTCTCCTACATGATTTCTCCATCTTACCAGCATCATTTCCACACTAGTAACCATTTTCGGAGTCATATCCTGCAATTGCAAACAAACTCAAGCCTCATTAGTACTAAATACTTCATTGTAATGGCTTAACTAGTAGTCTTTAATTGTACCTACTTCCAAGTTCTCAGTGTTAAAAGCATGGTTGGCTAGTTTTCTTTGCTTATTCCATTTTTCACCTCGCGCTGTTCCAAGTCCATCTCCCAGGAGCTTTCTGAGATGGCCTTCTAATTCTGGTTTTTGATACACCCCATCTTTGTTGTTCATTATCACTTTAACCAGCTCAGGATCAGTTACTACCAATTGAGCTTTTGGACCAACCCAATTAAGGAAATTTTCTCCTGCACATATATGTGAATTGAGTGACACATTTGAATACAAGTCAGATAAAAGTATGTACAAAGTGACAACTTCTCGTTACCATATATTTTGATCCACGCATAAAAATGAGGCACAATTCGAGGAAATGTGTGGTGTGATAGTTCCATTGGAGTGGTCTGGATTTGAGCTCTCATTCTTTCCATCTCTTTGGTGTTCCCATGGAAGAATCTATAAGAAGGCCCTTTGATTCCTTGTGATGCCATAAACCTCTGTATGCGTCGCGGAGTCCACCATAGTTTGTTGAAGAGCTTAATGAAGACCAAGAAGAAGCACAAACTGAGAGAAGCAAGAAAGTATATTACCAGGGTTCCTAGTACTGGTTCAGACATTTTTTTTTTCCCGAAACACTGCCTCAGAGGAACCAAGGTTCTGCACTATGTATATAGCTCTCTGGGATCCACAAGAGTGCCTAAAACAGTTTAGAATGTCAAAAATATCAACAACCAAATGACATTGTCAGTATGTCATCTAATTGGTGTATGTGTATGTTGTATTTGTGGAATCTAAAGTCTACACAAAACAACAAAGCATAATGTGCAAGAAAAGATGCCTTCATTGATTTGAAAAATCATAAGATATCGAGGGACAATGGTACGTAGAGATTACATTAACAACACACATAATCATATATTTTTCTTCAGTACAACTTGGCTCTATCTTTCTGGTTTTATCCCAACTAGTACATGATAAATAAACCCCCGTACACAGACCAAATAATGATAATACAAGAGAAGAACTATTAACTTTATTACGGTTCACACAAAAACTGTTGCATATGAAAATATTTACAGTTGTGATCACTATTTGTACTCCATGTGTATAGCAGCATAAACCAGTAGAAGTTACAGTTTATAATGGGTGGAAAATGATAGGCATTCCATGTAATGGGCGAATTGAGGCAAGCGGGGATGGAGCGTGGATATAGTTTGGTGAAAGAGTGAACTTATAGCGTTGCAGAATCATTGAGAGCGCGATCTTTGCTTCGTTAGCTGCGAAGTTTAGGCCAACACAAGCTCGAGCTCCCAAACCAAATGGAATGTACGCTGATGTGTTGTTGTTGGTAGCTTTAGCCACTCCTTCTGCAAACCTCTCTGGTTTGAACATGTGAACATCTTCTCCCCAAATTTTTGGGTTTTGGTGTAGTGCTATTGTAGAGACATACACTTCCATATTAACCGGAACAATGATATCCCCCAATTTGACGTCTCTTAGGGCTTTTCTTTCAATGTTACCAACAGGAGTGTATAGCCTTATAGATTCATTCATGATCATCGTCACCTATAGGATGAAAAAAAAAAAAACTTAGTAATCAAGATGGCTATGCAAGTACATATATGCAATACAATTCCAAAATGCCTTGTGTTATTGCTTACTTTTGTTAATCTTGTGAGGCCTTGAGGATTCGGATTTTCTTGGCCAAATACTTCAAGAACTTCCTCTCTCGCCTTCTCTTGCCAATCAGTGTGAAGTGCCAGAAGAAACACTGTCCAGCCAAGCCACACCAAGGTTGTTTCTTGTCCAGCAAGGTAGAATGTCTTACACTCGTCAATCACATCTTCTAAGGAAAATTTCTTGGTCGGATCATCACTACGATAAGCACTAACAAGTGATCCAAGAAAATCACTGCCATAGTCATCAGCTTCACCACTCGTCACCCTCTCCTCCCTTATCTTTATCATCTTAACGATCGAGTCTCGCATTCCTTGTTCAAGTTTGTCCATTTCAACATCATCCTTTGTCTTCACAAGCTTTCTGCTTCCACACAAAATGAAATTGTAAGTATTAACTATCGTCTTAGTGATAAGAGTCTCGTGTAGATGGAAAGCTTACCCAACTATAGGAATTCTATACCGGTAACCAATTCTGATTATAATCTGAATCATCTTCGTTATAGAATCAAATATTTTTTCTCCTTCCAAGTAACTACTTCCAAAAGCTGTCCTGGAGATCACTTCTGATGTCAAAAGCTTGAATTCTTGAAACATCTCAATCTCCTCTCCAACACGGTTTCTCCATCTTTCCAGCATCATTTCCACACTCGTAACCATTTTTGGAGTCATACCCTGCAATTGAGAACAACCTCAATCCATTACTCACTATCTTATCCCAAAATGGCATAGCTATAGTTAAGCTACTAGTAATCAGATTTGATCATATACGCTAGTTCACAACATACTCTCAAGTTCTCCGCGTGAAAAGAGTGATTGGCTAGTTTCCTCTGCTTCTGCCATTTTTCGCCTTGTGCTGTCACGAGTCCATCTCCTAATAGCTTTCTCAAATTACCTTCTGATTCTGGTTTTTGGAACACCCCATCTCTGTTGTTCAGTACCACTTTCACCAGCTCAGGATCGGTCACTACCAATTGAGGTTTTGGACCAAGCCAACAAAGAAAAACCTCCCCTACACCAACATTATGATTTAGTTAGTTACAAGCAGATCATAAAATAGAAGTACTATTTACCAATTGTGACAACTCCTTGTCTTGTTACCATATAGTTTGATCCATGTGTAAAAATGAGGCACTATTCGAGGAAATATATGGTGTGATGTTAGTTCCATTGGAGTACTGGTCATGACTTCATTTCTCATTCTTTCCATCTCTTTGGTGTTCCCATAGAGAAATCTATATGAAGGCCCTCTGATTCCTTGTGATGCCATGAACTTTTCTATGCGCCGCGGTGTCCACCATAGTTTGTTGAAGAGCTTAATGAGGATAAAGAAGAAACACAAACTGAGAGAAGCAAGAAAGTAGATGATCAGGGTTGCTAGTTTTGGTTCAGTCATTTTATCAAACACTTGGTGTGCATGCTCTTAAGTTTCTGCAGTATGTATATATAAGGGTCTATGTAGCACTCAGGTTAATGAATCTTATCAAGAACCAGAGCCTAGCACGGCACTTATTACAAGACTGTGAGTGCCAAGAATCAAGAAAATTCAAGGACCTAGCATATCAGTCAATGGTCACATGGCATGAAAATTTGAAAATATCAGATTGTGTCATTTTCTCAAGCAATGTCATGGAACTTGCCTTTTGTTGACTCTTGACTTGTAAGCACCGGCAATAAAAAAAAATAGTATATCTGAAAACACTCTTTAGATAAGTATGTTTCTTCGGACAAAACTAAGATGCAAATCTAACGGGAAACTCGTAATTTTTAAAAATCAAAGAGTAAATAATTGAAATAGCTTCACTATGAGAAGATGATAAAATAATTGATAAAAACACTTTTTTCGATAGGTATGTTTTCTCAAACAAAACTAAGATACAAATCTAACAATACGCTCATAATTTTTGAAAATCGAAGAGTAAGTAATTGAAATAGTTTCACAGTGACAAAATGATAAAATAATAGGTCGGGTGCCACTTTATGTTGCTAAAAAACATTTTTTTTTTTTGTACTTGTAAAGAATTTATATATACATAACTCAATTATAACTAACCGGCCATAAATTTTTTACCCATAAAATAAACATATCATATTATTATATGTTTCCATTATTAGGTCATTGCTTACACCATAGTTTGATTAGTCTTTGGGGTCTATATTCTAAATATATAT
>JAYMTA010004654.1:0-12354 GCA_036897625.1 Pelargonium cotyledonis
CTCGGGCCGCCCCGTGGTTTTTCCCTCCGTTTCCTTCGGATGCGGATACAACAACTCCGGCACCTTCTACGAGACCATCTCCGGCATCATTGGCCTCGGCCGCGGCCCTCTCTCTCTCGTCTCCCAACTGGGCCCCATTGCCGCCGGCAAATTCTCGTACTGTTTGGTTGCCGAGGGAGAGACTAAAACCACAAGCAAGATCAAATTTGGCGGCGTGGCGGTGGTTCCCGGCGAAGGCGTGGTGTCCACTCCTTTAGTGGCTCATTTACCGGACACTTCATACTACTTAAGCCTAGAGGCCATCAGTGTGGCGGACAAAAACGTAACAACATTTCTGAAACCTAAAGGAGGTATGAACAGTAACATATATGATCATTGATTCTGGTACGACCAAGTCGAATTTTTATCTACTTTCAACTTTTCGAATTTTCAACTCTGTAAACCATCAACGACAAAAAAAGTAACGACATTTTTTAATGTTATTGAAGGTACAAATGGGAACATAGTTATTGATTCTGGTAGCACTGTGACATTCCTTTCAAGTGATTTGTTTGACGGTTTGGTGGATACATTGGAGATAGCTATTTCTGGAAAGAGAACTAAGGATCCGATAATAATTTTAGTTTGTGCTATAGCAGCAAAGATGGTGGAAAAGATTTGAAAATTCCGAATATTACGATGCATTTTAAAGGAACTGACGTGGTACTAAGTCCTGCAAACACATTTTTTGAGGTAGAAAAAGGCGTGGTGTGCTTGACAATGATGGGGTCAAGTGATGTAGCTATTTTTGAAAACTTGAGCCAGATGAACTTCATGATAGGGTACGATCTTGAGGGAAAGATTGTGTCTTTCAAGCCGACTGATTGCACCAAGCACTAGTGTAGCTGAATCTTTAACCGACTATTTGTGAAGTGAATATGCTGAGTTGTGAGTGTAAGAGCACAACCACATTCAATTTATGAGTTGAGGTCTGGGCGTTTATGAACTTGAATGCTATTGCTTGATTATAATTTATAGACATGATTGCATTTGTTTGTCATTGAAAATAAAATTGGTTCGTTTAATTATCATTGTTATTTTGAAAAAGTTATAAATACGAGACTTATATGTTGTTTCTTAAGTATGGTACTTTCAACTCATATATGCATCATCTAAAATTTGAATCATATTTTTATGATTTCGACTCAATTCACGATTAAAAAAAAAAAAAAAATCATCTCGAAGATACAAAAAGTAGATACATGCATATATACATCTTGGCAACAAACTAAAATAAAAACCCACAACAATTGAAAACCAAATATGATACAGGTGAAGAACCAGAACCCAACTTTCATAAATACAAATCTGGTAGGACTAAAATTGTTTATGAATTGAGGATTGTTAATCTGAAATAAGATAATTTATTTTTCATAATAAACTCCGGTGATTGGAATTATGATATGGTTGTCAGAATATTCAACATTCAAAGAAATAAATGAATGTTCATATTTAAACAATATAAGGATAAAATTAGTATTATAATTATAATAGTTAGTTATGTATGAAAGAATATAATTTTTAATTAGATTTAATTGATGAAATGATCATCTGCTTTAAAAAAAAATTTAGAAACTCATATGTAATATTTCTTGAAAAAAAAGGTTTTAAACACTCATCTGTGTTATGAAATTCTTTTAAGGACTCGTATACTTTTAGTTAATAGATTATGTTAGTCATTTGTAATTTTCACGTTATTTTATCTAGTGTTAACAGATGAAAAAATCCGACAAGTGTCTCCTGTTGACATGTGCAAAAATGCTTAGTTGAGCTGTCAAAAAGTCTTGGTTCCATTGGTCATTTGTGCTTCTCTCTCCGACAGACGCTTCTCATTTTCACTGTCTCTCCACTGACTCTCACTATCTGTCACTGTTTCTCAATGGTACCTTTCGTAATTTATCACCACCAACTCCTCTCTCTCATTTTTGGGTTTTTTCTCTTTTCTTCTGTCACCTCTAAAAAAAACCCAATGGAATCTTCTTGCTTTCTGTAACTCCCAGCTCGAACATCTCGGCATTAATTTTCCTCTTTCAGGTTATATCAGTTCATAAAGTTCACTTCTTTTTCATTTTCTATTTCCTTAGCTTCATCGAAGGTTTTGATTTATATTTATAGCTAATTTCAGTGTCTGAGAAGCAAAATTGATTCGATATGGAGGCTATACGGAAGCAAGCCAGCAAGCTCAGAGAGCAAGTTGCTAAGCAACAACAAGTCAGTTCTAATTTTAATTATTATTTTTTTACTGCACGAGTTTATTGATACTTATGGGGTTTATTTTAATTGAATTTTTAAGATTTTGTTGTGTTTTTGGTTTTGAGCTGTTCTTGATACAAGATAGAAAACATTGTTTGGACTTGAGGATTTATAATTTTATAATTACCAAGTTCAAGATATGTGTACATGGATTTCAAAGATTTTTGGGTTTTACTTTAAGTTTAATTTTAAGATTTGTTGGATTTTTGCCTTCAAGTTTGCTTTTTTAAGCTTTAATTGATACAAGAAAGAAAATAATTGGTGCTGTTGTAGTTTAGATCTGTGTTGTTCACTTGTTCTCTGTTAGTCAAATTTTGTATCTATATTTTCTTTTTGGGTACAAAATGATTATATTTTTCATTTTTGTGGTTTAAATTTAAGTTTAAATGAATAGCAAATCGTTGTATGAAAAACCATCATTCTCCCATGAATTTACAATGTGGAGCACCCTGTTTGTAAGACAAATTGTTCACTTAACGCATTGTGATTCAACCAGTAATTGGCGCCTCATTTTATACTATATTTGGGACGTATAGCATTTCTCTATAATGGGTCTGCGAGTGTAATTTATGTATGCAGCCTTATCGTTGCACCAATACTGGTTACAAACTCAATAGGATTTTATTTTTCTTCACAATTTATAGTTTAGAATTGGGATTCTCTAAAATGGTAAGATAATCTTGTTTGTTTTTTAACAGGCGGTTTTGAAACAATTGGGACATTTTGGCAATGAAGCTGTGATGATTGATGAAGATGAAGTTGAGTGTCACAAACAGCTTCAAAATCTGTACAATTCCACGAGGGCTGCTAAGGTACTACAATGCATTCACTTCACGTCTCTCGAACAATCTCGAGGTTTCTTCTGATTTGTGAAACCTGTGATGATGATCCATCTACGTCACCTAATGCATCCGCAATTGTTTAATCTGAACACAGTTTAAAAATACTATTATGTTACACAGCATTTTCAAAGGAATGTTGTTCGTGGTATTGAAGGTTTTATTTCCACAAGCTCAAAGCAAATGGAGATTGGTGAGTAGTGTTTTGTTTCTCTCTTGCATTGGGTTAATACATTGATGGTCGATGCATGACCTTTCGTTTTATTATTATATATATATGACAGTAAAAAAGTTGGCTGAAGATTGCTGCAAATATGGAGTTGAGAATCAAAACAGTAATTTCCCTCTTGCAAGAGCCGCTATTCATTTTGGCGAGTCGCGTAGTTCAATGGAAAAAGAGATGGAAACATTGCTCGAGATACTCTGCAATCAGGTTGGTTTTTGACTAAGATGAAATCATGAAACTTCAGAGAAATATAATGGGTAGACTCAAGGATTTGGAGGAATACTTGGATGTTGACTGTGTGTTGTATGGACCGACAGTCAACACAAACACGACATGTTTAATTAAATGGGTTGTGTTGACACAACACGATTAGCACGACATGAGCAAACATGCTTATTTCGTGTCGTGCGTGTCACATGTTGAGACCCGATTTCAAATAAATTGGTAAAATAGTCCCAAATTTTTAGTTTGGCGAGTTTGGTTTCAGTTGCTTAATGCCTTTTATTCAGTTGCAGGAAGTTCAATGTATATTGAAAAAATTCGTGTTCCTAATTTCGCTACAAGCTTAAATTTGTAGGTTTCTGTGCCATTGCGGGTACTAATAAAGGGAGCTTCTTTGGAGGATGCTCGCCAATTGACTCACCGTTATGACCAAATCCGCCAAGAGGTAGATGCTCAGGTAATGTATATGATCCAACATCTCAGATTCTCGGTTAATATGATGGAGTAATTTGTGAAGTATTTTCACACTGATATATTCTCTCTTCAGGCTGCTGATGTATTGAGGCGCCGAACAAAGTCCCGGGATTCTGATATTTCCATAGAGAGTTACACAAGGCTTCAAAATGCAGAAGCTAGATTGACCGACCTTAAATCTTCAATGAGGGCTCTCGGGAAAGAAGCAACTGCCGCTATGCTGTCAGTAGAGGAGCAGCAGCAACAAATTACATTTCAACGGCTTTGTACAATGGTATAGCTAATTATTATTTACTTTTTCTATTATCTTCATGACCAAAAAATCCTAATCCAAACACGAACTTTGAAAATCTGATTCCCATGTTGATAATGGATTCTCATTTCTTAACAATCTTAATATAAGCATATTCCTATTCCCATTCATTTTCTTCATTCCTATTCCTTAACAAAAACTCTAGTTCAAACACTTATTAGTGATGCTTTGTTTCAATCTAGTTTTTCATCCACACAAGCTCTGTTGTTGTTGGAACTAAAAAGAAATCACCGTGTAGGTGGATGCTGAGCGATCTTATCATCGAAGTGTTCTTGATATTTTAGAGAAACTGCATGCTGAGGTATGAAACTAATGCGCATCACATTTGGTGAGGTTCTGATGCTCTAAGTTCTTGTTGAGTTGTATGGGAAATCTTATGCCGGTCTTAGTTAGATTTGTTTTTGGTTTTAGATGATTCTGGAGAAACAATCAAACGATTACTCATTGCACTCAATGACCATGGACAGAGATGTGCATAATCCTCCTCCGCACAAGGATGGAAATTTGAATGGAGTTGATGCTCATGGACATGCTAATCCAAATAACACGTACTTCATTGCAAAAGTAAGGCCACTCGCAGCTGATCCGATGTTACTGAATATATAGTTATGTTCAACATTGTAGATCAGGTCTGAGGACTCTTGCATTTCTGGATTGAATGTTTTGCTTGAAAGCTGCATTGCCGTTTTGGGTAGCGTTTGGGTTAAAAAAGTTTAGAAATGGGAATGAGAATCAAGAATGTGATTCCTATTTACATTCTTGATTCTCATTCCTAAACAAAATTCTAGAATAAACTGGTAAAATAGTGTCCCTGAACTACAAGGATCTGACCAATTTGGCTCCTGAGCTAACTTTATGTCAAAATGGTCCCTCAACTATTGAAAGCCGACCAAAATAGTCCCTGATGTTACATCACGTGGGGGACCATTATGGTCGGTTTTCAATAGTTGGGTAACCATTTGGCATAAAATTAGTTTGGGACCAAATTGGTAAGATATCTTGATAGTTTAATGATAATTTCGGTAGTTTTTCCAAAATTCTAATCCAAACGCTTCCTCTATCTTTTGATCCACTCCTTTCCAAGTTGATAATGTCTTGTTTAGTTCGCAATCTTTCCCCTTTACCCTTTACTGCCAGGTCATACACACATTCGATGCTCAAGCGGATGGGGAGTTAAGTCTATCCATTGATGATTACGTGGTGGTACGCCAGGTACTTAGTTCTTAACTGTTGGTCTGTTCCTTGTAAAACTCGCGATGCTTTAGATCCGAACTCACGTGTCGGATATACTTATGATCGACATTAAAAAGGAACAAACAGAAAAGAAAATTGTTGCATATGTATGAATCTTGTATACATCAGCAACACCTTTGATCCAAAACAACACGATCCTTGCAAAACTCGAGCTTACATGAAAATTAGAAGACATTCAAGGGAGTTCCATTTACCGAATCTACTCATTTTCTTGTTTATTAGGTGGCGCCTAATGGATGGTCTGAAGGAGAATGCAAAGGGAGTGCTGGATGGTTTCCCTCGGCATATGTAGAAAGGCAGGAGAAAGCACCAGCAACCAAGATAATGGATGGTAGCTCTACACCATGATTGCTACTCGTAAACGGTGACAGAATTGGATTGTATATGTTTTGTTCTCTCAGGTGCTGTAGTTATATCTATAGCTATATATATGTATTCATTGTAATCTATGTTCCTTGAATGCAAGTTCTTATGTTGGTGTGGTATATTATTGTACAAGGAGTACATTTGTTTCTATAGAGTGTTTTATTCATTGTAATGATGCTTCTTGTTTAGGCACCAAGTGCTTCACTTCTTGGTTGTGAAGGAGGATTCATGGTAAATAATTGTAACAATGATTCTGAAATTTGATACACATTTTCTCCTGGAACGAGCATTCACTTTCTTATTTTTGTGAAAATTAAGGATAATTAGGTCAATTAAACTCGAAAAAAACTGAAAAGATCTCTTGTTCTCAGTATGAGAACACATAGATGTACAAAATTTTATACGTTTGGGCATGACTTTTTAATCAGCGATTGATAAGAATATTGGGCTTTGTATATGGGCTAGTCTCTTAAATTTTATGTTGGGCCTCAAAACAAAGCCCAAGCCCAACAGCTCTTCTGTCTCAGAGATGTGAAGTTAATAGCGCACACTCACAGATCAGGGGGTACCAAACTGCCTCAGCTGGAGCTCGGAGATGACCCTATCCGCTTCATGTCGTCTCTCAGTCTCCGTTCAGCAATCCAAATCCAACTTTCATCGTCCTCACCGCTACTATCTTCTAAAACCTAAAGCTACAAGCTTACCTGCTCGCAACTCTCATGCGAATCACACAATCCGATTCTCCGGCAATCGCATTCTCATCACTCCGGCAGCCTCCTCCGGCGAACCTCTCCCCCGTTCCGATGAATTTGGCATCAAATCGCCTCCGTTCCATTCTCTGCTTCTCCGGATCGCGGCCTCTTCTGCCGTTCTTTTTATTGCAGCATTCGGCTTCGGTTTTGGCTGTCGCGGTGCACACTTAGCCCCTGCTGCTCTTGCTGTTCCTGGGCCTCAGGAGCGAGGGAATGAGGAAGAATTAGACGATAAGAGAAAAATTCAAGGTAATTTCAGTTGTTTGTTACTTCTTGTTGCTTAATTAGCATTACTTGTGTATGCTATAGTTATGGTTTTAGGCAAGCTGGTCATGCTAGTGCAAGTTTGGAAAGAAGAAGAAGGTGATGACTATTGTGATGAAGAAAAATGAAATTTAGAGGTAGCTAAATTAGAAGGTGAAAGAAAAAGAAAAAGAATCCTGAAAAGGTTTGAAGTTGGATAGGAACTGGCAGTCCAGGGATGCAAAAACATTTAATCCAAAACTCACCCTACCTGTCTCTGTCTGTTCTGCAACTTCAACTTTCAAATCGGCTTCTTCAAATACTAATTTGGACTGATGATTCAGAATGTATGTGTGCAGTCAAAATTATCTTTGTTTGGTGGTGTTATTGACAATTCTTTTATTGGCAAATGCAGCAGCTGGTGAAACCAGTGATGATGTATTGGAATTTATAGATGATGAGTCCAGAGCAGCCTTTGAAGCTTGGAAAACTAAAGTTTATCCTTTGACTGCTCATTTCAGATTAGTGGCGCTACGTGCCTCTGTACCACCTTCCTGGATTAAGGTTGTTATTGTAGTTTTACTTTCTATTGCTCTTTCAAGTCAGTCCATTTTAATGTAATCTGACTTGGATTAATTAATTTCTATTGCTCTTTCAGGGTAGTACATTTTAATGTAATCTGACTTGGTACAAATGGGTGATCATGATCTTAATTGATATAGGGGCTTAACTATCTTTTTCGCATAAATTAAATGTTTTTCAATCAAATTCTCCTAATTTGGTATTGCTGCTGTATCTTCTTTATTGGGTCTTAATCTCATTCCCATTACCATTCTTGATTCCCAACTCTGGGCAAAATTTCTTGTTCAAACGCTACCTAAACATTGCTGTTTGCTCAAGTTTCTGATGTCTTTATGTTGTTTTACATGCAGGAGTTTATTCAATCTCAAGGAAAGAGATTGAGGTTTCACTCTAAGTTCGACGCAACTCTTGAGGGCATCTTTTCTGATCTATCTATGCCTTTTACCCAAGGTATTGTGAAGGCTAAATCTGCTGCGGCCGCTGATGTTGTTAGTTTTGCTGATTCATGGCTCAGTTTAGGCATTAAAAAATCTATTATCGAACCAATACCGGAGGCAGAAGACCAAGAATGGTTCAAAGGGTTAAGTGAACGATGGAAGGTAAGATTACAATTGGTTAGTTGCATCCTCACAGGTACTTTCTACAGAAAATTGATATACTCCAATCCCGTTGCCCTAAACTGATGTTTAAGCATATTTGAGTCTCCTTGAGTCGTGCTGTGCTTATCTGATTTAGGGAGTACTGTATCTGTTCATCAATATTTCTGTTCGTATTTCTATAGCCTTTACATTATAATTTTACTCTCACTAAAAAGGTATCAGATATATTTACGCAGGAACCATGAAGGAGAAATTGACCCAGCAGGTAAAATCTGGGCTGCTCCTTATCGATGGGGCAGCATTGTGATAGCGTACAAGAAAAGTAAATTTCAGAAGCATAAATTAGCCCCAATAGAGGTAGTATTTCTTTGAAATTAGTATATTGTTTCACAGCTTTGTCTAATGTATTGTGATGTTGCTTGACACACATTATAAAATCTATTGCTGTATGCTTTTTACTGCATAGAGCCAAAAACTATATAGCATATAAACTGAAGTGATGGCATTCAACAAAGATCTGGAGCTCAGAAGGTTTATATGCATCCATTTCTGTAGTGTATTGATAAAAATATATAACATTTTATGTTTCTCTGTATCCAATTCTCAGCCCTTATCTTGACTATGCTGTTATAAATTTTCAGTGGAAAAGTTTTTATCTTTGACATATGCATATATATAGTACTCACTCCGTCCCAAAATGAGTGTCCTGTTTGTCTAAATTTTTTGTCACAAAATGAGTGTCTTCTTTCTATTTTTAGGTTATTATATTATTGTTTTTCTCATATTACCCTTATCACTTATGCACATGGGCAAATGAGCACATGGGGGTAATATTGGAAGCACACTAAATAATAAGACAATTCTTAATTTTTGCAAAAAATAGAAACAAGACACTCATTTTGGGAGGGAGTGAGTAAAAGACGACCAAGAGAATATGCACACCTTGAAATGCCTCTTCAATTGGAAATAATGCACATCAATTCTTGCTGCTAGGGGAACGGTA
The DNA here is from genome assembly GCA_036897625.1 of Pelargonium cotyledonis. NCBI lineage: Eukaryota > Viridiplantae > Streptophyta > Magnoliopsida > Geraniales > Geraniaceae > Pelargonium > Pelargonium cotyledonis. The sequence continues at coordinate 9,166 of JAYMTA010004654.1, forward strand.
ACCACAGGAGATGCCCATTGTCACCTTTCAAAATGTCGATTTCAAATGCTGCCCATTCTTGACTGCAAAGAAGAGAGATAACTCATGAATTTTTTGGCAATGGTTTAATTGATCAATAAATTGAACATTTTCCAGAACTTAACCAAGAACAAGCTGCTAAGTAAATATGTCATTGCTATTCTAAGAATTACAAAACTCATAAGAAACACTTCTTTGACCAGAAAAACAATAAAACAATTGATTTAGGAGTTCTAAGAGGAAACAAGCTACAAGCCAAGAAACTCGTTTAAAAGCATTTATATCAACACTGCAACTTTTAGCATGAAATGAAACAAAACTAGACACATAATCTAGTAATCTACCACAAGTAACTTACGACAGCTGCTTTAATTTCATTTACCATTTCTTTGCTTTTCCAAAATAATGAGAACACCGAAATTAAACCTTAAAAAAAGCATTAGATCCCAAATACTAAAATAAACATATTTAGAGCCAAGAACCCTAAGAACAGCAACTTAATAGACACGCCAAAGATTCAACACACTCGTCAGTCAAATGCTCAGTTTACTTGGAGATGATTAAAAAGAGAAAACAGATGAGAATCGAAGCCCGATTTGGGCAATAAAAAGAGAAACTAAGCCCATAAAAGCTGAAACCACAACAGTATTACTTAGGCCAGTTCATCAGATTGTCTTCGACCTTCAAAAACTCAACAACAATACATTTTTTTATTTCAAATCACAAAACCCAAGACTCCATTTCTGTTCTTTTTCTTCTCCCGAAGCTCACTGAGCTTCAGCTCCACTGAAGTCAGCCACCAAAAAGGAAAGAAACACAGATATTTTCACAAAAACCCAAATGGGTAACTCCAAAACCTTTCCTTTTCAGATTGGAGAAACCCAAACCCCACAAACCCAAAAGGCAAAAGCAAAAGCCAATGAACACACACACACACACACCAATAGATGAGGAAGAGAAATGAACCAACCTGGATTGGGATTTGATAGCAAAAGATAAGAGAAGCGGAGGTGGAGAAGGAGAAGCAAGGATTGTTGTTGCAGAATGTAGAGTGAGAGAGTGGGGTTTAATTTTTGTAAAAGCCTAACCAAACAAACATAGAAACAGACCCCCACCTTTTTCTCTCACTCTCCACCAGACCGACCGAGACCGAAGCGAAGCGAAGCAAAGCAAAGCAAGCATCATACACACAAAATGACAATATAACCCATCAATCCATATTCTCTGCATTTTTAGCAATTTACCTTTCTTTTTGTTGGCCCAACTCTACCACTCTGTGGGCCACCATTCAATGTTGTTCGTTTTTTTTTTAATGTTATTTTGTGGCGCCCCAGCTATTTTTTCTTTAAAAGATCTGAAAAAGAAATTGAAAAAATCACATCCAATTCTGGGTGTCCGTACGTACGCCCTGAAGACACTCGCCTTGCGCGTCTTTGATCTGATGCTGATAGGGATGCGGCCACACGCTATATATGGAGCGTGGGAGCCACGGTTGCTGGTTCTAGCCGGAGCCCGGAGGGTTTGAGTGGTTGATGGATGGCATTGCTGTTTGTCTGCCAGTGAAGTTGAGCTGCACAGACTACGCTACGGAACACGCAGTAAGTTATGATATGTATACGGTGATACGCAGTTTTTATAAAATATAGAATACGACAAGTTAATATATGCTTAATAAAAATATGATATTATATATATATAACTCATCTATAATAATAACATATACATTAATATGAACTTTATAATATAAAAATTATAACCGTAATTCATAATAATTTATTTTTAACTCATAGTCGCTCGTAGTAAAATTATTCTAATAGAAACATAGAAAAAATAAGTAAAGCTCTTCAATTTGAATCAATTTCTGCATCACCAACTTCACTAACGTCATTTGTGAAAACTATACCTCCAATTATGGCTCATCCAGAGAAAGATTTGCTACATCTAGCATTCTTACATCTTCAAATGAATCAAACTTATCTCTAGCTATATGCCACATTTGTCTATTTCCTTATTGATATTGAGGAGTTTTTTTTGGATAAAAAAGGCGAAGATTGTTATGGACAAACACTAAATCTTATGGACGCTTTGGAGTCAACTTGTTTCTTTTCAGAGCGTGAATAAATGAGTAGGTGCTCCAGTTTCTCATAGAGCGTGATGATGAGGATGGATGACCAAAATCTTCAATGCCACATTTTCAAGTAAAGGTGTACTTGTGCCAAAAATTACCCACCAATTTTTAGCAGTCGTACCTACATAAAAACAACAATAAATAACAACTTGCATTCGATTAATAATAAATAATAAATTAAGTTTCGTATACCTAACTTGGATAGATTCATCATCTGAAAATTCTCTTGAATTTGTTGAGAAATTTGCATACTATGTTAATACTTGTTGACACTCTAGCTATTGGATCAAGAAAATATCTTTTCAACCATTTCATTCGTTATGTTCATATTTCATAATCATCAAGTGGGGCAACTCTATTTGAACATTCTTTTAGCCACTTCTCACTATAATACTTGTACAAAATATTCACATAACTTAACTTTTGCTACACGAAGAAGGTAGAGCAAGGAAGCTCGACTCGCGGAACATCTCAACCGGAAACTCTCAGACAATACCTACAAAACAAGGCTTGATGAAGATTGTCACCTTTAGGTCTTTCCGACGCCCAAGTCAGATACTTGAACAAAGAAAGTTGAATTGCGTAGATAATAATGTGTGCTAATGAAAAGTGTACCTTGTTCTTTGTTCTATTGTGTATTTGTATCTACAATTTGTACCCTACTAATTCTCATAGAATTAGAGGTACGTTTGGGCTTCTTCAATCATCGGGCTTACATGCCCCCTGGGCTACAACCCTGTTGTGACCAACCCACAACACATTGTGACCAGCCCACATCATACAAGGCCCATAACATTAACAACTAAGAAAATAAAAGGCAGACTGCTTGATATTGGTACTCGCTGTGAGTTCTTTTAGTTGGTCTTGTTTTTGTCAAAGTAAGCTTTTTTATTATTATCAGCAACCGGATATTATACTCGAAGTAACAATATTTCTCATTGTCTTGGTGTCAAAGTAAGGTTTTTAATGATCCTAATATTTTGGAAGCTTACAGACCCTATAATTGTGCTTTTATTAAGTTAAGGAAGGGTCTTACTAACATA
>JAYMTA010004655.1:0-12352 GCA_036897625.1 Pelargonium cotyledonis
GTGGTTTATTGGTTTCAAGGGATAATCTTTAAGTTTCTAATGGTCAGTAAACATGTTTTCGCAATCTTGGTACATTGTAACAATATGGTTACAATTATTCTTCTTTTGCATTTTAAAGAAATGAGTAATTACAGATGGCTACTCTGAATTATCCTTCGTTTGCATTTTACTACCCTAAACTATTTTTTGTAATTTTCGACTACCCTAAACTATGCAATCGTTGTTCCATCCATAACACCGTCAGTTAGATGTTAAAAAGACCAAAATACCCCACAATTTTTATTTTCATAATAAATTAATAATTAAAAATAAAATGAAAATGAAAAAATAAGCTAGATACCTGCTTCTTCAACCTCTCGCGCTCCGATCACCGTGAGGCCGTCATTCTTCGACCTCCGTGATGTTGTTGTTCTCCAACAACCGTGAGGCTGTCAAGCTCCGACCTCCATGAGGCCGTCGAGCTTTGAGCCCCGAGCTGTGTCTTCAACCGTCACCTTCACTTTCACAGCCCTTGTCGTCGTCGATCTCACTGGCCTTCATCGTCGTTTTCTCCATGAGGCAGTCGAGCTCCGAGCTCCATGAGGACCGTGGTCGAGCTCCGAGTCCGAGCTCCGGCTCCCATGGCGTCCTCTCAATGTCTCCAGCTCCCATGGGGGCTAATTCTCTAAATTATCAAAGATTGTGGCCAAATCTCTAATTTATTGTTTTCATTGGGCTAAAAGCCCAAAAACCCGTAACTGAAACATTATTTTATAAAATATTTTGATAAAAAAGAAGTAGAAGAAATTATAGGATTTGATAGATTACACTTTTGCAAAATGATCCAATTATTTTCCGAGAAAATCTCAAACCCAAAACGATTAACGAATATTCATTCTGTCACGTGAGTGAGTCCACCACACGCAAGTTGGTGGGTTTCTTGGCCTTTAAGCTATTAGTACAGACGAAGAAAACGAATGTTCACATTAATCAGAAAATACGATCTGGACCCCACCATCACAGCACACACGCACCACTGTGATCGTGACACGTGTTCAATCATGACGTCACTCTCCTTTAAGAGAAGTGGACTATTCTTGGTATACAGTCTTTGCGCTGCTACTTCTCCGCCCCTTCCCCTCTCTCTCTCTAAAGACTGACTTTTTAAACGATTATTGTGACAATCGCTCAGTCTTCGACGTTCTCTGTCGCTAGGGTTTCTCTCTGAATCCAAAGGTACGATTCTCAATACTCTGAAATAATGCAATGCATGGTTTGTCATGATGATCAGGTTGTTGATTCACGATCGTCTTTGCAATGGCGTTTTTGTGTGTGTGTTTTTGTTAAAGCATGCGATTGGGTTGCGCGCGGAGTTTCTTGGTCCTTAATGGTGTGATGCAGTGTTTCTTCGATTTTCTTTTTCTTTTTTCTTATGGGTTTTGTTTATTACTTCGAAGTGTGATGTAGGTTCGTGTCTGTGTTCATGCTCTCTCCTTTATCTTTTCTCGTGATCGTCTCTGTTTCTCTTGTTTTCAAAATGGTTGCTTCCATGTTTGTGGGTTTTTGTGGGTTTTAAGTTTTGTGTGTGTGTTGACTCTCTCTCCCTCTCTGTCCCCATGTATATAAACCCATGGGTAATAAGATTTTTTTTTCGAAAGAAACAGGAGAATCAGTTTCGGCCTGAAATTTTAAATTTTATGGGTTTCTCTTTTTGTTTCCATACAAAATGTGAAAGATGATTTTGTGGAAAATATCATTTGAATGTTTTGATTTCATTTCTCAGATCAGTGGGATCCTTTGCTCCGGATCAGTTTTGGACTTAATAGTCCTGATTTGTTTAATCCTTCTAACTGTTACTAAACAGAGCAATTATTATAATTTTTGATGAAATGGTTGCACTTTTTGGACTAAAAGATTAATGATGCAATATTTTCCAGGGATTCTGAATTATTTTCACTATTTATGGCTTCACTACTAAGTTATCTTTTCAAATTATTATTTTTTAATAAGCCTAATTCTTGCCCTTTTACTAGGGACCTTTCTTTGTTGGATCAGATTGCTTTCACTGATGCAGAATATTTTCGATCTTGATTTATTTATTTCTTCTATGGGTGTATTTCACTTTTTTGTCATATTGATTGCATTTCAAGATTCATGGTGACTCTGCATTATTATTATTATTTGTGTGTGTGTGTGTGTGTAATTGTGTAGGACTCCAGTCATTAGTACTTGTAAACTTGTGTGTGTGTATCTGTGTAGGACTCCAGTCACTAGCACTTGTACGCTATAATATTGTTGGTATAAACTTGTTTTGTTCAGTAACTATAATTTGTTCCAGTCAATATCATTTCTTTATCATGGGTAAAATTAAATCGATTTGTTTACTTAACATGAAGATTATGATCATTTACTACATAAAATGAATCTGGTGGTGAAAGTGGCAAATATGAGAAAAGTGATTCCATTTTGGATTTTAAAATGAAATACATAACTTTTTATATCCTAATTGTTGGGATGTATTTAATGATTGCATAGAGCTTGAGGTTGGAATCTATATCCATTAGGTGACCTGTTTTAGATATCTGACTTTTGAGGTTTAAAGCTATGGTATTAAATAACTAAAGAAACAGTTTTAGCTGAAAACTAATTGTATCATCATATAACAGATTTGGAACTTGTAGTGTGTTGGCTCTAGTTATTTGTTTGTTCAGTTTTGTCACTACTGCTTGTTATTGTGACCTTTATCTTGTTTATTGGTTTATTTGTAGGAAATTGGTATTACAAAAGCAGGATATGGAAACCATTGATTATGATTTCTGCAACTTGACGGATCGCAAAGAAGATCCTTTCTCAGATTATGACTTCTGTAACTCGTCGACTGATATGGAACAAGATCCATCCACAGATAGTGACAATGACAGTTACTCATCGAGGGATGTTGAAATGGATGTGCAGGACGATATCGATGAGGCATGATTTTGATAATTGTTTCAAGTTCTAGATACACATGCCCACACAATGCCACTTGTTGGACATTATTTTTACCATCTGTATTAGTAGCAATTTAAAGCCATTGAAATTATTGGGTGAATTATTTTCTCTTTCTAAAGTTCCAATGTCTACTATTGGATTTCCAAATCATGGTAGAGTATAATTATGCTGATAGAAACTGTGCAGGTCCTGGTTTCTCATTTTATATGGTGAGATTTAACCTAGATATTTTGATATTGAAGATGATAGTGTTTTGCATTTAATAGGACATCACTCTGTTGGTCTCAAATAGTGGGTGTATTTACTTGTCTAGAACTTGTCAATCTGTTGATCTTGTCTCACTAGTTTGCTTTCTCGTTGTTAACAGTGATATCAATTCAACTTTCTGCTAATTTGGTATTAAGTAACTAGGGATCATTGGTAATAATTTCATTTTGAAGTTCGTCCTAGCCTATCTATCAATTGTTTCTTCATTGTTTGCCCTTTTTTCTCAGGTAGAGCTTCAAATATGTCAAGACGGGTCCATTCATTCTCCAACTTTGGCTCTCTATGCTGTTGAAAACAGAAATTTAAGGTCATATGCTGTTCTTGAGGATGTCATAAAGGAGCATGCTCTGCCATTTCTACCAGCCAAATCACTTCACAGGTTCAAAACTGTCTGCAAAAAATGGAATAAGTGGATAAGCAGTGAGTTCTTTGCCCACAAGCAAAGTAACTACTTCCGAGATGTCTCTGGTTTCATTTATCAGTTACCTAACAGAAACCCACTCTTCATTTCGTTCAATCCCCGTGCTTGTGGCATTCCCCGACCCTTCAGTTTCTTACCTGAAAGTGTTGACATCAGAGCCACTTGTGCTGGTTTGGTTTGCTGCCAAGGAAGTTACGATGACAATGCTTACTATGTCTGCAACCCTGTCACCAAGGAATGGAATAAGCTTTCAAAGCCAACATGTTATCATGGATATGAACCAGCTATAGTACTTGCTTTTGAACCTTCACCAGTTGAATTTGCTGAAAATTACGTGCTTGTATGTGCTTTCCAGTCAATTGATGACTTCATCCGTTTTGAGATTTATTCCTCGAGGACACATACATGGACAGTTTCGGATACCATGTGCTGTGACTTGGGGGTTTCAGGGCCAAAAAGTGGTGGGTTGTACATGAAAGGATATGCCTACTTTGAAACTGAGTCTGGTGTAATTCTGGCTTTCAATCTGAAGAATGAGTCTCTGGGGTTTCTGGAACTCCCTCCCACCAGCGGACCACAAGGGATTTTGGCTGAGATGCACGGGGAGTTGTGCTACATTCTACCTCAAAAGGAAACGTATGGTACAGTGACAATGGAGATCTATGGGGGTTTTGATATGAGCTTGCAGCAGAGTATTCAAATCAGTCTTGAAAATGAGGAAGACAAGGGCATATCAGGAGGGGTCCGGGCTTTGGCTTGCATAAATGATGACACTTTCGCATTTCTAGTCGGGGATTGGGTAATTGCTTATCATGTGAGGGAGGGTGTGGCTATAGTCCTGGGTTATGTGGAGAATTCTGGAGACGGGAAGTATCTGCCATACGTGAACAGCCTCGTGGAAGTAGCACCGCAAGCACTGCTGGAAGAATCAGAATTTTGTCAACGCGTCTGTTCTGGAAAATCAACCTCGAATGAGCTCTCTATCAATCAGGATAGGTTGTAGATGTTGTGATGAAGTAAGTTTTCTTTTGGAAACTATTTGTTCTCACTTTTGTTAGGAGAGAGTATTGGCTGTTTTGGACCGTGTTCCTTTTCTCTGTCTTTGTTATCAGCTGTTCCTCTGATACTGCACAGTTTTAAGAAGTTCTTGCTTCTGGTATATGCCACATTGATGCTTTTTTATCCATTGTAATTTGAATCATCTTCAGTGATTGTTGACTTGTACATGAGCTATTAGGATACTAGCTAATTCAAAATTATTAAAAGCTTACTTTGTTCCACTGGTAGAAAATTGCTCTATCTTTGAAGTTACTGCATGCATATTGACTTGTACATGAAATTGTTGTTTACTCAATTTGCTATGTTCTCAACATGATGAGCTCAAACAGAGAAATGAATACTTAGAGAAGTCCTTGATATTTCTATAGTGAGGAGCTTAATTATTACCCATATTTTGGATAAGCAAATAAGTCTTATTGGGTGGTAAGTGAAAGAGGCAGAGACAATGTGAAGAGTGCTTGAAGTACAAAAGGGTTATGATTCGAGAGGAGATGAGAAGAGTTTGAAAGCACTTATCGTATTCGCTATGTGCCTTTCAATTTTCGGCTCAAACTTGAGTCTCGTGAAAGTTGGACGATGACAGAATATAACACACGTGTCAAATTATTCTACATATCATTGTAATGATTTAGTTTATTTAAAAGCATCATCGTCAAATAGACTCAAATTGAGTCTCTATTTGTAATATCTTAATATTTTGGTTAGCCTCATAAGCATATGTCCTAATCCAAGTCATCAAACATTTCTATTGTGTTATAGATTAAAAAATCGAAGTCATCGTTAAGGATCAAGAATCTTTTTAGAGATTTCATACATTTTTAAATTTATCTACGTCAAACGTTTTTATGAAATCCTTTAACGTGAATGATCTAATATCTTTCAACACGTTTAAAAAAAAAAAAGTTTCAATAGGTTCATTTATCTTAATCTATGTGATTAATGAAAAGGATCAATGACTAATTATGGGTTACTACTTACTAGGAGCACTAGAACTCAATCATGAAAGAGTAAAATTATATCAGTTGCAACTTAATCAATCCAATAAGGTGATGACACCTCATTTAAAATTACGTATACCCATCCAAGTGAATTTGTGGAAGCGGAACGACCCATCCAGATTCATAATTTTAAATAAGATGTCATCACCTCATTTTAGTACAACTGATATAAAGTTATTACTGGTCAAGAAATTATTACTAACCAAACCACAGGCACAACAGCGTGACGATGACCAACCGCATTATCAAAACGACGCCGTTTCAAACTACTGTTTCTGAGTTGGGGCATTTCATTCTCGGTTTGTTATAAAATACCCTATCGGAAACGATCTTAGATTTCAAGATGCCGCTTTTTTCCCAGAGCTGGTTGTAGCTCACATATTCGCCTTCAGATTATTCGTCGATGATAGTCGCCATCTAACTTCACTCTCTAAACCCTAAATCGATTGATATTCTCATCAAACCCTAGCTCTCTGCCGTCCTCTCCAACAATGGCGGACGCCAACGATGCCTTCATGCGCGGCCAAAACGCCGCTGTTCAGGGCCGCACCAAAGCGCAGAACCGCCAAAATGTTCTCCAGCTCAAACTGGTTCGTTTTATTTATGTTTATGAGATTCTATTTTACGATTCACTAGTTTGTTAGATTCTAGGGTATTTGTGTCGAATTGAATGATATAGCTATGAACAGTGTGATCTGTGTTTTTTTCCTAATATTATGAATCGATGATTGTCTGATCTGTGCAATTTGTTTCTGTTTTTTGGCTTTTCAGTTTATTGTTGTTGATGTATGTTTTTATGTACCTGTGAGACTTGGAATTTGATGAGTAATACGAAGAATGGGAGGTGATTGAGAAGAATTAAATGACAGAGTATCTATTTTGCACCAACGGCTTTCTGTAAATGCTAGGTCTAGTGATTATGCATAGTGTCTGTTGCTCGCCTCTATCAATGGACTGTTATTCTGTGTTTGTACTTGATTGCATTGCTTGTTGTTGGTTCATACTCTTAATTTTTCCATTTTATGTTGATTTTGCAGATTGGGCAAAGTCATCCTACTGGATTAACTAACAATCTCTTAAAACTATTTGAACCTCGACCTCCTTTGGAATTCAAACCACCTCCTGAGAAAAGAAAATGTCCACCATATGCAGGTATGATTTTTTGTTTCTTATTCTTTTTTCTTTCCTTAACAATTTTCAATGCGATTCCTATCAAATCAGCTTGATTTTTATTGAATCCCCCTCCCCATTAGGAATGGCACAATTTGTGAGCCATTTTGCTGAGCCTGGAGATCCGGAGTATGCTCCTCCTGTCCAGAAGGGTGAAACTCCTGTAAGATGTTCTCTTCTTTTACTGATTATTAATTGAATCGGTTGCGCAGACACAGTATTTCCTTCGTTGCTTGATCTTATAACTGTAGTTGCACTTATGAAAAAAGGTTTGAATTTTATGCTGCTCTAAATTACATTTTAAATGGCTGTTAAAAAATCACAACGCAGAAGGTAGTTTTAGACTTCACTTAAATGAATTGTTTAGCAGATTTTGTTGTTGTTGCTTGGTTTTCAATCGAAACAACACTGCCTTCTTAAGTTTTTACTCATGGTGTTTTCTAGATGTGCTAAAAATGTTTAAATGCGCCCATCAAACATATCCATTTAGTTTTAGTTCACTTTCGGCTAATCAGCAGTTTGACTTACAAATTGCGACATTCAGGAGATAATTTATTGTATAGTAGTCTTACATGTGTGCAAGGTTTGAACAAATTGAAAAGAATAAAATTTCAAGGTTCCGAATCAATCTGATGTTATCTCTGTCTTGGTGGAAATATGGTTCTGTTGCCTACCAGTTTTCTGAAGCAAATGAACAATTTGCAATATGACCGACTCTTGGACAATTTTAAGTTTTGACCTGTGTTGAAGTCTTAGATTCATTGATTATTTTCATGTTTGGTACCAAAGAATGCCCATATGTTTATATATTAGGTTAAATACTGAGTTAGACAGGCTGATAAAAAAAAGAATATAATGAGTTATACAGAATACAACCTGCTGGACAAAAATCTGAGTATTCTATTTAGACTTATTTATTTATCAGAAACCAACTTGGTGTTTGATTTGATGTTTTGTTGTGTTCTTAATGAATTCAGGTGGAAAGAAGGGCTCGAATTCACCAATTACGACTGGAGAAGGGTGCAGAGAAGGCTGCTGAGGAGCTTCTGAAATGTGATGCGGCTTTTCTCTTCTTTCTTATTAAACAATAAGCAGATTTGATATACATGGAGTTGAGTTTAGTGCTGTTGACATGCATAATTCAATATTTATCTTTTGCTGCAGATGATCCAGGTAATGACCCAAGCATATCAGGGGATCCATACAAGACACTTTTTGTAGCTAGGCTGGTATGTATTTATGTGTCAGGCCTCACAAGTATTCACGTTTCTATCCGGTTTCTTACACATATGGCTTACTATCATTTCTGTCTTCTTGCAGAGCTATGAGACAACCGAGAGTAAAATAAAAAGGGAGTTCGAGTCCTATGGGCCAATTAAACGGGTAGGTATTTTCAAGCATCCCCAACCGGGATCGGTAAGATATTAACTATGTTGCAGTTTTATTCGTTAATCTCTTTTTACAAACAAAAACAGATTGAACTGTGATTTTAAAAAAAGAAGATATCATCATATATCTCTTCTTAAAATTAGGCTGTATTTTTGTAGCTCTAAAGTTGCTTTCATAACTTGTGACCTGTATGTGCTCTGCTATTCATTCATTGGAACCTATAACTGAGTTCATATTAGGACTTTATTCCCTTAGTAGGTTTGAATTTCTACTTTCAGTAACATTCAATTGTAGTAGGGCATCACACAAGGAAAATTTTATGTTTGGTTGGTAAGTGGTATAGCAATTTGTAGTGCATATTCTATTTACTTCTTTTTTAATTGATTCAACGGGAGACTGTCTGCTATTTGCCTGTCCCATTGAACATCATTGAACTGTCAAACTGCAAGTTGTTTATATCAGCACAAGTTGAAACCTATAATTGCCAGTAATGCCTTGCGTTTAACTTATCCTCTGATAACTTTAGTTAATGTAGCTCACTTAAGAGATCATCTTGGGACATAGGTACCGTTACGATTTCTGGGTATGTTTTTTGTATTAAGATGACTCATGTCTAGAGATATCCCTGGTAAGGGGGGTGATTATTTGGTTCCGCAAATGAAAATTTGGTTTCCAACATCTTACCTATCCAATTCCATGGATCTCCATCTGCATATCAAAGCTGAAACTTTCAGTTGAGCAGAGCAGTGATGCATAGTGTCTTTGTGTTCAAGCAACAAAAGGAGCCGGAGAACTTCTGTTATTTGTTTTTCCAGCCTGGGTAAAAAAATTGGGAGTGTTGGTATCTCTCTCTTCATTTTGGATTTTTGGTTCTTTCCTGCTACTAAAAGTTTGCTTTTGGCTTTAAAGGCTATCAAAAATGTACGGCAATTGAGAAGATCCTGGTACTTAAATATTACTTATATCCATATTTATAATCAATTTATTATTTGAAAAAACATAGTTATTCCCTGGTAAGGGGAGGTTAGTCTGTTCAACACCTGGTAAACTTGCCACGATACATCAGTTTTATCTGCAACTATGGCACTGGTGGTGATGCATATTGGAATGGAGTGCTCTTTGATTTAAAGGTGAGCACGGCTAGTGAGGCATAGTGCCTGTCTGCCGTGCCATATTTAGTTATAGGATTTAAAGAAAATATATATGAGGTTTCTGGTTCTACACATAAGATGTGTTTTTTATTCTGTAACTGTTTATATCCTATCTTCACTTTTTCCTTATCAGGTTCGGTTGGTCACTGATAAAACAAGCAATAAACCCAGAGGCTATGCTTTCATTGAGTACATGCATACTCGGGATATGAAAGGTTGTTTAAGTATAATGTACTTTTCAGTTTCCTGTCTATATGCTTAGCAACTTGTATCTGAACTGCTTCATATGCATTCTGCAGCTGCTTATAAACAAGCTGATGGGAGGAAGCTTGATGGTAGAAGGGTACTTGTGGATGTTGAACGTGGCAGAACTGTTCCCAAATGGGGACCTCGCAGGCTAGGCGGTGGACTTGGAACCACCAGGGTTGGAGGTGAAGATGTTAACCAGAGGTACTCGGGGAGGTAATCACTACAATGTCAACCTGCAAATTCTCTCTTTAATTAGACATCATTTTATAGTTGTCTTGATTGTATTCTAGATTTTTAACAAAACGGAGGTTGGACAACATGTCGAAACTGCATGTTGCTTCTCATACATGAACCATGATTTATTGGCAAATGTCAGCCAAGCCAACGAGTATGACACCTCAATAATGATCGCTTATACCAGCAGTCCCCATGAATTTGTGGGCTCGTATACCCTTGTTTACATATCTAAGTTGCAACTGTATTCTCTATCACATACTGGAAAACTAGTAACTTCGGTATCTATTTTTAAATGAGATCCGACTTAATGAATGATCAGTTTTTGTTGACCCATTAATGTTAATCTTAATCTACAGTGTTATTGTGTAGGATTAGACACCTCTGGTTTGCTTTATTCATAACATGTTCTTTCAGATTCCTTTTGATGCACAAACTTAATTTCTCAATACATATAAAGTATGATATCTTTTGGGTTTATCCTCAATACATTTAATATTCTGTGTTTATCTTTGTTTATATCTCAGAGAGCAACAGCAATCAGCACCTCCTCGATCGGAAGAGCCCAGGGTACGAGAGGATCGGCATGTGGACAGGTATGAATTACCTGATTACATCTGGTGTTTTAACTGAAAAATGATGTGCTATAGGCAATGGGCCCTTGTAAATCATTTTGAATTTACTTGCAATTGCTTATGATCAGCATAAAACATGTTGGGCTGTAATGGGCTAATGTTTCAGGGAGAGAGAAAAGTCTCGTGAAAGAGGAAGAGATAGAGAGAGGGAACGGGAGAAATCCCGTGAACGCTCCCATGACAGACCAAGAGATCGCGATCATAAAGAGGAGAGGCACCATAGAGATCGGGACCGGAACAGAGATCGGGACAGGGAGAGAGACAGAGGAGGTCGTGATCGTGAGCGAACTAGAGATCGTGATCGAGGTCGAGACCGTGGTCGTGATAGGGACAGAGAGCGTGATCGTCCACGAGAGAGGGATAGGGATAAAGATTATGAAGTTGGGGATTCTGACCGTGGGCGTTCCCGTGACAGGGAATCTGAACATGATCGTGTTGAATCCAAACATGAGCGTCATGGTGAAAGGGACCGACACTATGACCAAGCTGAGCCAGAGGATGATCATGGGTGGTATGAGCAACCTGAGCGTGGACACAGACGGCCAGAAGCCCACGATACTGACCAATATGAGGACTATGACCGTCATCGAGGTCGGGAACCGTATGACCATATTGACGCCCAGGGTGACGACCGTTATGGTCAATATCCTGACCGTGATCATGACCGTTATGATCATATGGAAGAGGACACCTACCATTATGATCATGGGAATTCGGAGGCACCGGAAAGGGAGAGGAGCAAGGATTTAGAGCGGGAATATCGGCGCTCGGAGAGGTCAGTTTCTCGGGATCATGAGCACTAATAATAAAACTCTGCTGCAGTTTGCAGATTGTGCTTTATAAGTCCCAGTCAGTAGAAACTTAATTTCTGTATTTTGGTTTCGAAGTTGCATGGTTGTGTGTTTTGCTTTGATTTGAAGTATGGTACTTTTAAGGACAGATTGGTTTTAAAGAACTGCTTTGCTGTGGACGAAGAGAGCATGTTTTGGTGTAATGTTCCTTTTTAGGATTATTCATAGATACTGCTTTGTTAAGGACCTTATGAAATCTTGTTTTGTGATTTGATTTGATGATTAGAAATCAGCCCCTTTTTAGTTGCAAGTAGTTAAGCTGCAAAAATGGCATCTGAAATGTCAAGTCTTTGGTTTATTTGGGTTCTATGATTTTTTATTGAACCGACTAGTTTTAGCTTTTAAGGATGATCCTTGAGGACAAGCCTTAAGATGCCTTGGTGGGATCGGTTGTTGGCCGTGTCACTAACAATTAGAGTTTAAGGACAGAAAGTTCCGGTGAGAATCTTGCCTCCCGATCCACAAGTGAGGGTCAAAGGAAGCGACACCGCTAGGGCTACTCGACTCTAGGGTAGTGCCCTTAATTTTATTTATTGACTTCAATGCCTCTTAAACGTTTAGCTTTACGAATGTGAGAAACCCTATTCGTAGGATCGCCTTACCTGGTAAGGTAGCCTCAGGTGTGGCTTTAGGGAGGAAAAAGAAGTTAGGGCTACTCTAGGGTAGTGCCCCTAATTTTATTTATTGTCTTTAATGTCTCTTGAACATTTAGCTTTACGAACGAGAGAATCCCTGTTCGTAGGATCACCTTACCTAAGGTAGCCACTGGTGTGGCTTTAGGGAGGAAAAAGAAGGTAAAGGCAAAAAATCCTTCCAAACCAAACAAGGAAGACAACAAACGAGAAATCAAAGAGTCCGTCAAATGTTTTTGTTTGTTTCCAAAGAAAAGTGAAAGTAACTGCAAGTATACCTGGTTATGCGGGGCGCGGGTCGGGTTTGGGCCAAGCCTGCGCGGGCC
>JAYMTA010004656.1:0-12351 GCA_036897625.1 Pelargonium cotyledonis
AAAAGTGAGTTAGGGTTTGTGAATGTGAGAGAGACATAATTATGGTTTATTTTTCAGATTTTATTTTTATAAACTTAAGGGCTTGTTTGGTATTTCCAATCAATGCCACGTCAGCCAAAGTTGAGCCGATTCAAGCCACGTCAGCAAAATTTGCACACTTGGCGAGCCATTAACGGAGCCGGTAACAGAACCGGACGGTGGGTATCACATTTGGTATAAAATAAAAATATAAGTACTAAATCTGGTGAAATTAAAGTTTGGGTACCAAATTTAATATTTCAACAAAATTTGAATATCAAATATACCTTTAATCCTTTTTTTGCCATCATTTACATTAATTATTACTTATGCATATTATATTCATGAAACTAATAAATTAACGAACTCATTAATACAAAAATAGGCAAAAAATTATGTTATTTAAAAATTTTACCAAATATTTTTTAACATTTTCCCTTTTTACAAAATTTGAACCAAACTTAATATTCACTTTTCACAATATAAGATTTTAAATTTTTTTCTCATTTTTTTGTGTGCCAAACATTCTTATCAACTTTTTTGAAAAAATAAACATTTTTAAAAATATTACTTTCTCATTACCAAACTATGCATGTAATTCTTTATATACTAATTTGAAGACCAATAACATTTTTATACTCTATTTAATGATGTAAAGAAATAGTCCATCAAAATTGTGAGTTTTGGGTGTCTTTTTTAAGTATTATGCTTTAAAATAAATGGTTAGCAATCTTTTTTATTATTAAATTGATAATGAAACTGAACCTAGAATCCACATTTTTCAACTTTAATATTTATGCTCATCTACAATTAAAAAAATCATTAACGTTTTCATTCTATATATATAAAAAAATATTAACATGATAATAGTATTAGAATTCGAAGATCTATGTGAACAAGTGACCTTTGTTGAGAGTAGATTTGCGTCTCATAACACGCAATTGACCCATCTATGAAAATTCAAAATAAATGGGTTGAGTAAAAAGTCAAGGAAAAATGAGTTAATAATAAGCAATTACTTAGGTATTATCTTCTGCTCTAATCCTTTTTTCTCTCTCTGAAAATTCTATCCGCCACCGCCTGTAGTTCTTCGTCAACAAATTTTCTTTGAATCACCGCCAATTTTTTTACTGATTGGCGGTGGCTCAATATTTTTTTATTGAATAAATTAATATTCTTCTGAGAATAAGTGGACTTTCTCATCAAGACGGTGAGTTGTCGGATTTCTTGCAATGACAAATTTGGTTTTTCAGTTCTTGTGTGCGGAGATGGGGAAGTCCGCGACTATTGGGGTAAAATTAAGTCCCGGAGTCGACGTGTAGCAGATGGTCTGATTCATCATAGGAGAAGAAAGTCTGGCATTGGTAGGACAGATGGGGGGAAACCATGCTTGCCTCATGCCCCTGATTTGACGTTAGGCGCCCTGTGTACACAATAAGGAGTTGCCTTGGTTTAAGATTGGCTTCGTTGGTTTTAGTATGTTGTTTTGCTTTTTGTAATCTTGTTTGTTTTCCTGTTTTGTTTCGTTTAATAGAAGTCAATTTTTCCAGCTCGAAATAAAAAATACAATTACTCTTATATACGTAATAACATAAAAAATAGAGATTATTTTCCCCAACTCCATTGAAGTTGGCGCCAAATCACATAACCTCATAAATTAATTTTTTCCTCTCCGAACATTCTTGAAGTCGATAGATACCACATCACGTAACCCCCATAAACTATTTTCTTCATCATCTAAACACTTTGAAATTTACATCAAAATCACATAACCTTCTAAACTATTGTTTAGGTGGCTATGAATCATCATATGATTATATTGTTACTATTCAGCAAAATCAATAATTCATGTGTAATGCCATGATCGATGTAAATGGTTACTTCTCTACGAATATACATTATGCAAAGTCTGGCATATATAGTTCCCTATCGTTATTGTATACTTGCTCAAATCCTCTATAAATGTCTTTGTTATGACATTCAATGGGAAATCAAGAATCCATACAACAATAAAATTTTCATTTCTCATTAGAGATGCACTAAGTAATAGTTCTTGTGATCTTGTAGAAACAAAAATAGACAGATGAACAATTCGAGATTTCTTTTACCAGATCCTTATTCGAGATTTTGATGATGACCGCTCTAAACCAATCTTCTCTACCTTTGCATCGATTTGCTTCTAAATTACTGATCTCAACCACGTGACCAACAAAATGTTACTTAATTGAAAAACAACATATGATGTCGACATAAAAAGCGCTCAAAATTACCATTTTCTTGAACAATTTTGACAAAAGAATGAATTCGGAAAAATAGATAAGTTCAAACCTAAAATTCGAGAGTCTATTGCTTTTGATTGGGGTCTGGAACGGGATTATGGAGGCACAAGGCAAGAATATGGGGTTACAAAAAAAGTGCAACGAGTACTCTCTAACAAATCAGTTAATTATTTTTAGGAATAATTACACATACCTATTATGTACTTAACACCTTTTACACGTTGATTTCCTCAATTTTAATTTGTAACTATTGACTACCTTGTACTATGTCAGAAAACTATCGGTCCAAAATTTTCGTTAAAGTTAACGGAATATTCCAACAATTCAATCATGTGACCAACACATGACCAATATATTTTTTTGAAATTCCAAAATTATTCTTCATTATATTACCCTTATTCTTCATCAAGAACATGTTTATCATGTTTCGCCAGAAAATTTATAGTTTTGCTGAAAAATTTATAGTTTCGCCGGAAACTTTAAAGGTTTCTAGCACCATTTTCCGGTGAGATTTTTTTTTTTTTTGTACTTTTTGTTTTTACAAAATTATATTAATCCTTACAATGATTAACCCCAACAATCGTTATAAGAACAAACAAACACAACAATCTCAATTTTTTGGACAAAAAGAGGCCAAAACCCCAAACCCAACCCCTTAACAAATCAAACCCAAATCCATACCCTAAACGACAGAGCTCGCGGGAAGAGAGAGAGAGGACGCTGGTCAGCCGCCAACAAACTCGAAAGTATCATAAGAACAAGAAACACAACAATCTCAATTTTTTTGAACAAAAAAAAAGGCCAAAACCCCAAACCCAAACCCTTAATCAATCAAACCCAAAACCATACCCTTAACGACAGAGCTCGCGAGGAGAAAGAGAGAAGATGTTGGTCGACCGTGCGCCATATTTGCTTAGGTGGCCGAGGACGTGGTTGCCGGCGAAGTACGAAATCAGAGATACAGATTTGCATTTCTTTCTTTTTTTCATTTAAAGTTAAGGGCTTGTTTGACATAATTCATTTTTTAATTAAAAGGATATTTTGATCATTTGTACATTTTAGATGTAGGTTTGGATGTAATTTTGGACGGATAGTTGATGTTATACAGGGCAATCAATAGTTATAAACTAAAGTTGAGAAAATGAACGTATAAAATGTGTTAACTACATGATAGATATGTATAATTTTCCATTACTTTTATTTGGAGGTGATGTTGATATACGTATGCCAAACCAAGAATCACAAATGTTAAGATTATACGACAAATTTGCCTCAAAACATTAATGTGGTTCATTATTATTTCAGACAAATTGGCAACTGCACTCTATCATCATTGTTTTGTCAAACCCATAATTACCCTCAAAATCAATACATATCATCAATAGCCAATTGTAGTAAAACGTCTCGAATGAGCATTAATCTGAGTGTGATAAAACTGTTTAAATGTGCCAACTGTGAGTGTACGGGTCTGCTCAGAAACCTTATAGTTGAGACTAAAAAAAAAATAGTAGTTTTTTATGTAAGAAAAAATAGTAATTTTTTGTTTTGTTTTGTTTTGTTTTTTTTATTTTATGTAATTAATATAGTACATAAATTAATTTTAAAAAAGTATCGTGGGGGGTGTGCCACAGGTGATCCCAACTTCTCCAGTGGGGTCCAATTGTCTGACCAGAGATACGTGGCATTTAATAATATGGGACGACGACGTACCAGTACGACGCATAATCCCGCCGGCAGCACAAAACTCCAATTTCCAAAAACATCCAGTTCCTCAAGTTTCGTACGCCATTATTACCCGCACTACCCCCTCTTATTTACCATTTTGCCACTCCGCTCACACCTTTCGAGTCCCTCCAAAATCAGCACACCAAAGTCAATCCAGACAAATTTGCAGGACGCTTTTGGGTCTACACCGAGTCCAACCGTGGACCCCACCACTTTAACGGACGAAAATGTCCTCTTCCCAGCACCTGAATTTACCATTTTGCCCCCTTAACCGTCGAGTCCTCCTCTTCAATCTCTCGCTTTCACTTGCAGAATCCAGATCACTGCTCTCTCTCTCTCTACTAGCTCTCGTTTTCTCTCTCTAACTTCGAGATCTCGAAGCCCTAAATTGCCAGTTTCATCCAAAGAAGACGAATAGCCGGAGCTTATTCGTCTCTCCTCGCATTGATTTCGGAGGTATTTTCTTTTTATTTCGTACTGTTTGGACGCCGAGAAAGCTACGTTTTGTTTGGTTGTTTGTTTGTTTTCTCGCTGCTCGACTCTTGCTTACTGCCGAAGCTTTTGCTCTTTTCTCTCCAAACGTCGTTTTTTCTGTTCAACGCTGCGATTAGTGAGTAATGACACTTGATTTTGAAATTTGAACAGTAATGAGCTTTTATTGTTGCATTAATTATACGTAATAATCTGCATGATTGGTCGCTAATTATTGCATGCTACTTCCGATGATGATACTCAAATTTGTCGGTTAAACATTGATTCTTTGTGTTCATTTTGCATTAATTTCTGACTTTTTTCTTTTTCGTTGTGTTGTTTTGTTCGTTTTGCTTGAACTGTGTATTTATTTCACTGTTTTTTTTTTTGCTTGATCTTTTTTGTTTCACTCAGTTAGTGGTGTTATTCTCGATTATATCTTTGTTCATCCTCTGATTTTCTGCTATATACTTTTCCCAGTTGTTCCAAATATTTTGTTCCTGGTATCTCTGTGGATCAATTGGACAATATTGAATGATTCGCTATGTACTTTCTTGGTTTGAGATTGTAGTGTGGTTTTGATCAATACTACTGTTTCTTTGTCTTCTATTTTCCTTATCAAAAAGTGCTCATCTTGTGTTATACTTTAGAATACTCTTCTCATTGGTTCAGAGTACATAGGAGAATACTATGGTTAATTGTATTTAAGTCCTCTGAAGAAATTTTGAAGACACAGAGATTGGAAATCTTGGGATTTGGGAGAAAATTATAGCTGATGATATGTTATGAATTTCTTAACTTCACGCCCCACTGTAACAATAATTAATGTTTGCATGTTCTGTAACCTGATCAAGTAATCAATATTGTTTATGAGTTATTAGAGCTGCATGGCCCTAGAATCTTTGTATAGATCAACTTGCTGAATAATCCTTGCATTTTCACAAATTGGTGAAAGAGACATAATTTATCAATCTTGCATTTCAGGGTGAGAAGTTCATGGAGGTCATGGCTTGGGATCTATGGGATTCATCATATCATCAAGGTTTTTTATTTCTCTGTTGCCACTCTGCTCTTAGACTGTGCATAAAAAAATGGTTGAATTCAACGTATTATGTCAACTTGCAGTTGCTATTTCATCCTAACTAGTTGATGTGATTTTTTTTTTCCAGTTGCACAAGATATCAGTTGTTATGTACAGCCTGGTTGGCAAAGTGACTTCTACTTTGGTTATGGAGTTGGTATACATATACATGTCCTCACCTGATCATTTCCAATATTCTGATTGGTATGGCTTTTGTTACTTCCCTATTAAGTGAGGCTTTTCTTACTCTTGTAGATTTGCTCGAAGAAAATGCTTTGAATGAAAAATTTTGTGTACAAGTGCTAAGGATATTGATTACGAAGGCTGATGCTGAAATTGATGAGCTGGAAAAAGATTTGGTGACCCTTCAAAGTGAATTGGCATGGGCTGAATATGAAGAATGGTCTGAGATATGCTGTAGAAGTTTTTGAGAAAAGATTAATTACCTTGAAATATCATTGAAGAGTTTGAGGAATGTGGATAAACATGAAATTGATGTTCATTTACTGATGGATAGAGAACTAACAGAGAGTGCATGAAATAGTGAAAGCTCTGCTCCAAAACCATTTCCCAAAGAAAGACAAGTAGGTTAGTCACTTGAAAATTTCTCATAGTTCATGTCATTTGAACAATCTTACCTTTTATACTTATATATAACTTTTTATTTGCAAACTATATGGTGGTTTATTGTACAACCTGCAAGCCACTTTTTTCCAGTATGTTATGTGGAACTAAAGATTGTTGTGATTACATAGCTTTGACTTCCATGGTGAGTGTTTGTATATATCCATCTCTTTGTCCCAATAGGGAAAAAGATCTCCGAGGTAACTTAAACGGGATAAAGCAGAGTTGGATTCATTGATTCTTTACAGCAATCCTACAGTCTTTTATATACCAATTTAGGGAGGTCCCCCCCACCCCTCTTCCTCTCCCAAGTGTTGTTTATCACATGTCTCCTTCTTAAGTTTTTTGGTTTTATTAATTATTATTTATTACTTCTGTCTAATGATGAACAGCCTCCAGATGCTATTGTCAAAGACTCAAGCTCAGGTGATCTAGAACATGCGTATGATTTGAATGTCATTTTAAAGGAGGAATTGAAAGAGTTGATCATTACTTCATCAGAAAAATCCATTATCAAGTTCTTCATTGAAGTTTCAAGAGGAAAAATCAAATTCTTTGGAAGCAATAAAGGTCCACGTAACTTAAGTTTTGCATAATCGAGTGTATGTCAGATTCTTGAAATGTTACATTTTACTCTCTCTCTCTCTCTCACACACACACACACACACACACACACAGTTTCTGCCTTCCTTGACAGCATTTCTTGCACTCAATCATGTCTAAAAGCATGCATTATTATGTGTGGTGTCGATTATCATATACTTTTCTTACCTTAATTTTCTGATTTCTCTTTTCTGGTGCTTGATTGCAATGATTAACAGCCAGCATATAATAGTGTCAAAAATACCCCTGATTATTTGCAGCTTGTTGCTGGCGACTCTGAGCAGAAGAAAATTTCGTATAACAACAATTCCAAACCTACATCAAAGACCAAAACCAAAAGGCAAGGATCCCAAGATAACAGAATGATCCGAAGTTCACGTTTGAAGCCCACAAAGGTTAGTTTTAGTTGTAATCCAATCAAAGCACTTAAGGTTCAAACAGCTCTGTCCTATTGTTTTGAGTTATATTAGAGCATTATCATTCTGCATGTTTTGGCTCCTTGCATAATTATTCTGAAGGAAATGCTGTCTATGGACTTTCCTCTTTGTTTTACCAGCGGTTATCAAGTTGACATGACTATGCAAATAAGGGAAGGGAATCAACAGAGGTTATCATCTGAATGGATGTGGAATCTCTAGACTGTTTAGACATTAGATGGATTCTATACTTTTTGCTTTTAGATATTAGAAAATTAGAGTGAGTTAGATTAGTGGAGTGCAGCGAAAATTATTTCCTTTGCAATATATATTATTCAAGTATTATTAATCAGGAAATCAGTTGAGATTTGATTTTAAAGCATGCATTCTACATGAATGATCAGATATACATTTCCAGACTTTTTTTCATAAGAGATTGCTTGCTCTCGGTTTCTTACCTTGCACCAAAAATCATCTTGGAAGGTAATAGTTATTTACAGCAGCATTATTTTTACTAGTTTATACACCTGTGAGGTGCAGAATTGCTCTTCATGTCTAGAAAAAAAGAGTATATTTTAGTGTTATATAATAATTTTTGAATATATATAATTATATTTGAAAAGCTTTAAGGGTACCCTTTATACGAAGGGTTGAGACTGACCAATGGTATGATTACTTATTACGTCTAGTGTAATTTGATGTACTTACTTTGGTGATGAACAGCCCTTTGACGTTATAAGCAAGCCTTCCACCTCTGATGCTCTGAAACATTCAGTTACCAACTCCAAACCGAAGAAAAAACAAAGTGCTTCTGATTTGAAAAAAGTGCGCAAGGAAGTGAAAGAGACTACAATCAATGCTCTAATATTAAATTCATCATTGAAACCTGGGGGAGGGACAACAGGTCTTGTTGTCAAGGTACTAGGTCTTTCTCTGTTTCTAGTTATAGCAGCACTTAAATGTACCTAAATTCTAGAAACATGAACATATATTGGAGGGTCACAGCTTTTACAGATTCTTTCTAAACATGTTACCCAAAAGTTGACATTGACTGCAATTTGGGGTTATTTTGTCTTTCAACAAACAGCATACACATGCTATCAAGGATTTTGGTGCAGAGGGCCCTGCACATGCAACTCACAATTCCCATAACACCAAGAAGTTGTGCAACTTGGATTTGGAAGTTGATGGATACAAGGAAGGCAGAAAACAGTGTTCATCAACTAAGAACAGTGAAAACTTGAATTCATATTTGTGCTGCTCTGAAAGCAAGGGATTTATTCCAAAAATAGAAATGGTAACGGGCCTCTGTTTCAAGTTATATCAGTACTTCTACATAAAAATTATGTTACATATATCGCTGGCTGGGTCACAGCTTCTGCCACTTGTATTTACGCATGTTACCTAGAAGTTCATAACTTTGGATTTTTGGGTTGTCTTGCGATCAACAGCGAACAAACACTATCAAGGAATCTGGCACAGATGCCCCTGCGCATGCAAGTGGCAACTCCCATGAGAAGGTAAGGTTGTGCATCTCGGATTTGGAAGTTGATGGAGACAAGGAAGTCAGAAAACAGTGTTCGGCAAAAAAGTTGGGTGAAAACTTGAGTTCACCTTTGTGCTGCTCTGAAAGCGAGGGATATATTCCACCTGAAAATGTAAGGGAGCCTCTTTCTTTATTCATTATTCGTGTCAATTGCCTTGCGACATATTTAGTCACACTTAGGCCCAGTTGAATCAACCTTTTCAAAACTTGCAGTTATAGTAGTAGATGCAATTGATCTTAACTGATTAGTCCTAACTTTGACCATGCTGTTTCTGTGTGGGACGGATGCATTCATTCTCTCAAAACGAGCAGCCTGCAAAAGCTCCTGTTAAATTCAGTGATGGTCATGGTGGAAAAGAACAAGGTTGTGAATCCAGATCAGATGCTTTCGAAGTTGCAATGAATGGAAGCCCCAATGTAGAGCAGAAACTAAGCGACATTTCTATTGCTCTGAATCTGAGAGCAGCATCACCTAAAGATGGCGTTAAAGCTTGTGCAACCAACAAGATCGATTTGATCCAATTTTTTAGGAAAAAAAGGAACACAAATGATTCTCAAAAGGTCCCAGAAACTGGCATTACTAACAATGAACACTCAGGTCTAACCTCAAATTTGGAACTACAAGGTCGGAGGGAAAAAGACACATTCAGGCCAATGTCTGAAGAAGTAGCACCCCAATTGCTGGTACTTCAGGAGGCTGAAATTGCTGTCAATGATAACTCCAATTTGAACATGTTTCTGAAGCTACAAAGACAGAAGGCGAAGAGGAAAATCCCTTCAAATCTGCCAAGCATTCAAGAAGCCAGTGCCCTTCCCGCAGGATTCGGTTTAGATTTACCTATTTCAAAAGTCAAGAAGCCGCGGAAGTCTGAAATAAGCAACGACAATATCTGCTCAAATCAGCTTTTTGACAGGAAAATCTTCAAGAAACCAGTTCAACATGACTTCAAAGGGCGAGGTGTTACTTCTCATATCAAGACAAATTCAACTGCTGATTCAGAAAAGAAATCGAAAAAGAGGCTTAGCGAACCAATACACAAAGACATGAATATCTCGGATTCATGTGGGTGAGGAGTCATTACTGAGAGGGCTAGTAAGGAAGACATTTCATGCTCAGTTGATGGTTCAAAAGGCAAAACTGCTGCTGCTGCTGCGGCCATATTTTCTGAATTGAGTAGTATGAAAGTAGTTGACTTGAAGGCCATTGCAAAACAGTACAAACTGCAACAGCACAGTAAGCTCAAAAAGGATCAGCTGGTCAAACAATTAACAGACTTACTACTACGTTAAGTATACTTTTTTCTTTATATTACTGGGTTTAGTACATCTTTGAAAAAAGGCTTGAGAAAAAAAAAGGAAAGAGAACACTTAGTAAGAAAAGGAGATGCTGATTGAGCATTTGTATTCTCAATCTGTCAAAGCATTTGCTCTCACAAAGAAACGTATAAATATATATATTTATATATAAGAAACCGATTTTACGATGTTAGATAATGTTGATTGTTTCAAGATCTGTTCACATGTTAACGACAATGCCCGCCTGCCCTTCATTCGCACACACAACACAAAACAAGCCATTGATTTGGAATATTAAGAATCAGGAAGAAAAGCTATCACTTGGCCAAGCTTATCAATTCAAGTTATGTAATGTGCAAACCATCTTAAACCAAACAAAAAAATGTATTTCATGCATGAGCCCATACCCATATGCATAACTAGATTTCTCCCCCTGAATGAAAAAAAAAAAAAAAATCATGGTGCGAGTCCATGTATATTATCTAATCATAGTGTCTATAAGATCTTCCTCGGCTCGCAACCTAAAAAATCTTCCAACTTAGAATTCTTCTCTCTAAGAAGTTTCATGAATCACGACCTGAGACCATGAAAGAAGAGGAGATTAGGATTTAGAATTCTTCTCTCTAAGAAGTTTCATGAATCACGACCTGAGACCATGAAAGAAGAGGAGATTAGGATTAGGTAAGTGAGAGCCATCCAAACCAAACTAAGACAAGCGCATTGTTCATACAAGACATAAATTACCATGTCCAGGGTTTCACTCAAGGCATACAAGTGGAGATGATTGAAACACAATTTTAACAAAAAAACCCTTAGCATGATTCTGATAGGTAGATTACCATGTTAAAGAAGATGTGTAGGCATCGTTATATTTCACCTGGTTTGTAATTTGTGATCAGCCTCTTCCAATGCTCGGACAAGATGGGTTATGCGATATTTGAGTTTTGCATTTTCCGTGGCAAGCTTCTGAGCCTACATGACAGAATAAATCAAAAAAATTGTACTTCCTGCATGAGATTGAAACATAATACAATTGTCACAGCACCTTTTCTTGTTCAAAGAGTTGCCCATTTTTTGCATCTTCTAGTTTTGATTGGAGCTCACTTATTGTCTTTAAATGTTCGTCATTTCCAGAATCTGGGTAGATTGAAAAACAATAAGTTGTAAAGAAGAAGAAAAGAAAAGAGCATTTGAGAACCATAGCTTCAACTACACAGCTGTTTAATTAAATTTCTTCGGAACCTACCTTTCTTGTTTGAAAGGGCAGCTTCAATTCTTGACAAGCGGTCCTATAATATAAATACATGCCAGTCAGTGAGAAACTCAAATTAGAAAACCGTGTTTATTTCTGAAAAAACAAGAAGTTCATAACAAAGAACCGACGAGCAATTCTATAGGACCTATACCTATGTCTTGTGAAAGGCTCATCACAAATCCAGAGTTGCTAATTTGTAAATAATAAAATATCTACCTATCAAGTAACTCAAATAAAAATTTAAAGGTCAAGTCAAAATGGCTTGGGTATAATATTACGCGGGTTTTCAAATCTTACCAGATCATTTCCATAGTTTCTACCAAACGTATAGTATCTTGAGCAAAATCATTCACCACCAAGCAGCTAATTAAACAAACAGAGCTTTCCGATAAAATTTGCCAAACACTAGAACATCATATGCCCACAACTTTGTTTCTTCAAATTTAGTTGCTGAACCAATTGGTTGATCAACTAATGGCAAGCACAAAAGTGGAGTAATTTACTGCTAGTCAAGGCAAAAGGTTAACTTTTTTTCATTGTTACCAATCTCATTGCACAATAATGAATAAACTACCAATTCCAATTCCAATCTCGATCCCATTTTTGTTGCTTTAATATATAATTAAGATTTCTGTTCTATTCCCAAAATGCTAAAAAAGCTTCACTCAATTCAAGATCAAGCTACTGTATCTCATAACATAACAAACAGATTGAATCACCTTTGAATTTTCAGAAAACATAGGACAAACCCTAGAACTGTAAACAGAAGTGTACGTTGTATATATATATATATATATATATATGTAGAGAGAGAGAGAGAGAGAACCTCAGCCTGAGAAGCTCTGAGGTAGAAGGGTTTCAAGAACTCCTGAATGTGAGGATCATTTTTCTGCTCCGAGTTTGCCATTTTTCAATCTGCCCTAAACTACACGCTCACTCCGACCGAGTTTCTTTTAGACGATGGAGGGTTCTTTTACGATTATACCCTTTTAGCTAGTTGTATTGAGCTATTTAGTTACTTTTGTTGCGTTCGTGTT
>JAYMTA010004657.1:0-12351 GCA_036897625.1 Pelargonium cotyledonis
AGTGAGTTTGAGGTCTCGTGCATGTCAAAAGATTTTACCACCCCGGCGACTGTGGGCCGCTGTAACTCCTCCAAATGTTTCCTGCAGCTCTTCTTCTCGCTTCCTTAATTTCAACTTCATTCCTGAGCTTGAACTCCTTGCACTAAACCTGAAAAACACCACATAAAAGAGTGCAAATAATCCAAGCTTATAAAATTGGCTCTTGGAGCCATAAATCCAAGAGTTACAATGGAAATTAGAAAATTCTAAGATTCGAGTGAGAATTGAGTAAATGGTGCTATTGAGTGCTAAATGGCATCCTTGAACTCCTTGAGGACTTTAGTGATAACTTCAGGGATCTCTTCTTTATCTCCTTTGGATAGTTCTTCTTTGACGGTTGCTAAATATGTGGGCTCTCCCGTTTTTACCCCTCTATGCATTTGAAGGGCGGATAGTATCATTGAGTTCATATGAGTATGAGGAGTCTCGACTTGCTTACCTCGAACAATGCCCGGATAGTCTCCTTTAACAATGGCTAAGATGTTGTGGTGTGGTGCAGGAAATGCTTTCTGCTCCTTGAGAAAATCCATCCCAAGAACAATGTCATAATCATCCATAAGGGCAACGGTCAGGTTCACCTTCCCACGCCAAGGCCCAAAACATGGTTTAGCTCCTTTGATAGCTCTTTCTACCGGTAGGGGACTGGAGTTACTGTCTTAATCGTGGCTTTTGATTCTTCTATTTTCAAGCCGAGTTTCTCCACCTCTTCCTTGCGAATGAAGTTGTGTGTGGCTCCAGTGTCGATCATAATGGGAGTCTCCTTTCCATTAAGAATGCCTACCACGTATAAAAGACTTCTATTTTTGGGAATCGAGAGATTTGCCTTGTTTATGACTTGGCTATGGATGGAGTTCAGAAGATTGAGACTGCCCAAGTTGGTAAGTTCGTCTGAATCTGTCTCCTCTAACATGGCGGTGAGTTTCCCCCTCTTAGGGTAGCCTCTTTCCTAATGATTGTCGTTGCATAGGAAACAGTTCACTTTGGACTTGCCCTTGTCAGGATTTGTTCTGCTGCTCCATTTCGACGGTCTAGTGGCTCCCTTATTCTCTTGGTGGGAGATTCTAGAACTTGGCACTCCCCCACCTTCACCATAACTGTTCTCTTGAAAGTTCCGATTGAATGATGCCCGAGGATGGGGAGACGATCTTGTTGGTTTAGGTCTTCCCATAGATATATTAGTCAAGGTTTCAGCTACGGTAAGAGCTGTAGATATATCTTTGATGCCTCTGCGTTGTAACTCGATGGCTGGCCATGGTTTTAATCTGGATTGAAAATTGAAAAGCAAGTATTCTTCACTCATATTGGGGATTTGCAACATCAGATTTGTAAATTCCTTAACATACTCGCGAATATTGTTAGTGTGTTTTAAATTCCTCATCTTGTTGCGAACAGTAAAGATAGCATTCTCTAGATAAAATTGCTTTTTAAGTTCAGAAACAAACTCGTCTCAAGTAAAGATAGTAGTCGTACCTTGTGAGATTTCGGCGTGTTTTCGCCTCTACCAGACTGGTCCCATGTCGGTTAAATACATAGTTGCGATTTGGACTTTTTTACGTTCTTCATTAAGGTTGAGGGCTTCAAAATAGTGCTCCAATTGCCAAAGGAAGTTGTCGATTTCCTTGGCGTCCCATTGTCCCTTGTAAGCCGTTGGTTTCAGAGCTTCAATCTTCTGTACCTCGTGAACTACTGTTGTTGTAGCACCTCCGGCAAGTGCTCGCTTGTAAAGAGCTAGCTTTTCTTTCGACATCTCCAGCTCTTCCCTCAGATCATCCACTTGAGCTTGCATAATGGCTTGCAAATGAGTGAAAGAGCTAATCATCTTGGAGTCAAGAGCATCTACCTCCTCTTGGCTGCGATTTCGACTCCTTGGATGGCTTCGCGAAACTTGTTGGTTGAAGTTTCTAGTTGTCCATAGATCCCCTTGATCTCTTTGTCCACGCCCTCCATACGATCAGTCAAAAGCCTCATTGAGTCGTTGATCTTAACGATACGACTCTTATTGTCTGAGAGTGCGTCTCGGGACCTCCCACGTCCACTTTTGCCTCCATCAGCCTTGCGAGCATCCACGACCTCAGACATGCTGTCCTTATAGTTGAACTCCTATCGACTAGATCTAATACCACTTGTAACGACCCGAATGCTCCCTTAGCAATTCTGCGATCGTTCGGCACTTAGGCTCTTCTTTGCACCCTGCGTGCTCGCCTAAGTCAGCCTAAGAAACCGGCGAATAAGGAAAAGAATGAAAAAGGATAGCAAGGAACTCTGAAAGGAACAATATTTATTGCACCCAAAGTGTTCGTACAAAATCTGAGGTGGTTTGGGCAAGTGAGCCCTTCCCTATTTATAGTACAAAGCTAAGAAAATGGTCGGCTAAGATCTAAAGTCTAAGAGAGTAATCAATGGCTGGGAATAAATCCCTACATCTCTAAGATATCCTAAGGGATGATGTAAAAGGAGGGATGGATGGAATGTGGGCTTGGGCTGGGCGGATTTGGGTCTTAACCTGGACAGGTTTGGGCCTCCAATTTGCAGGATACAACACTTAGTATACAAATATACTATACAAAACTTGAATGATAGGCAAAATAGTTTGCCTCCAATGATTGGACTAGGCTCATGCAAACTAGAAAGACTTTTTCTTGGATAAAGGAAGTGATTATTCGATCCATTTCCGTATCATTAACTAAATTTTTTTTGGATTGAACCCCTGGGTTCAAAACTATATGTTTTTAGCCCTTAAAGTTTCAATTTTTATTTATTTTGGTCCTCTAAATTGGTTGTAGTAGGTTGATTACTGCCACCTCACCCATCATCTCCATGAGTTGCCACATATCAGATTGCCTCTATGTCATCAACAGAGCACCATGTCACTACTCACCTTCAATCCTTAAAGAAACGATGTGTTTCAAATCACCAAAGTTATATAGCTTTACATAGAACGATCACCATCATCATCGTCATCGTTCAAGGTCACATGGCTACTCAAATTGGTGCTCCTCACTGCAACATTTCCATTATTCCTCTTTGAATCCGATCACTTGATCGTAACCATCCTTCAAATCGACATTTGCCCACGAGCTATCGTGCTCGTAATCTCTTCTCATAAACTTCATCAATCCCTATTTCTTAGGTCTATTAATGCCATGGGAGTAGCTTTCTCTTAAAGCCCTTTTCCATGGAACCAAATACAACTCACGATCAAACGGACCTAATTTGAACCCTCACTCAATGGGTCTCGACATAAACTCTATTTCTATCATTGGATCCGAAAGCCAGAACGCTACCGCCACCAAAATTACTTAAGTCAGAATGAAACGATCTCCGCAAAACCGGTTGTAGAGGGATTAAAGATAAGCATGTGGAGCTTTCAAATGCAGCGGCGTGATCGAGCGTGGTGTTATTGTACGGGTTAGCATCAATCACCCGGGCAGTGAAGAGAGGTGTTGAGGTGTTAGTGCTTATGGATACTATAACCGGTAAGCAAGATTAACCTGTGAAGTAGTTCCATGTACAACAATATCATCAAGAAGAGATTCAGATGCCATATCTTCTTTGTCTCATATTCAAGTTGTGGTTCTCTACAAAAGATAGGTGATGACAAAAAAAAACTTCAGAGATGTTGAATTTGAGCTCTTTGAAAATATAAATTCAAAACATAAAGTGACATTTTCATTATTGTGTGTGTGGCTCTAAAGCTTCCACCAAATGATTCATTCAAAAAGAGAAAACTTTCCATGGAAAATACGTTTTGGAATTTATAATTTCAACGCACTTTTTCACTAAGGATGAAGGATGAGTGGTGACATGGTGCTTTGTAGGTGATGTGTAGGTAATCTAGTGATGTGGAAATTGACATGGATGTGATGGGTGAAGTGGCAGTCGTTAGCCTGCTACAACCGGTTTAGAGGGCCAAAGTAAAAAAAAAAATTGAAACTATTAAGGCCAAAACCATATGATTTTGAGTCTAGTTAAATCCAAAAAACTTTCCAATACAAGGTAGGCAAAACTAATTAACTCGAAAATAAAAAAAGAACCATTTTTTATTCTATATGAATGAAGCTCTACGTTAGTACATTCACTATGATAAGCGACCAGTACTTCTATTAATAAACCTAAAAATTGGAGAATAAAAGTACAAAAAATTGTCAAGCCAAAACTAGACAAAGACTAGAACACCATTGATTGAAAGTAAAAAAATGGAAGCGGAATAAAAAATACTATGGAGCAATGAAAAACAAAAGTTCTTAATCCTAAGGATCGTGTCACCTGGAGATGCCTCCTTATCTTCGAATACCAACTTATCTCTTGCGACCCCAATGAACCACAAAGTAATCAAACAAAGAGCTTGCCAAACTTTTGATTTCCTCGACGATCCTCGAAGACTCGAAGACCATGAGGAGAGAAGGTCATAGGCTTGACAAAAAATATATTCCACCAACTTAAAATACCATTCCAAACCTTCGTAAAACAACAACAATGCGAAAGAAAATGATCACAAGACTCCTCCTCTAATGAACAGAGCCAACACCAGCAGTCTGCATCGACAAGAATGACACACCGGCGATGAAGGAATGTTGTGCATGGGATGTTATTAACGGTAGCGAACCATGAAAAACTTTGAATTTTTGGATGTACATGGCTTTCCATATCATTTTTGACAAGGCAAAATGTGTGTGAGGCAGCTGTCCATAGAGGGTGTCGAGAACACCTTTCGTGGAGAACATACTTGATCGATGATGCCGCCATAACATCTTATCTGGCATCGGTGGGGTAATGGATATAGCAGGGAGTGAGGCACATAGGTTGGAGAATAAATCCGTCTGTCTCCCATCCTCTCAGCGGCCGACAGAAGTGAAAAGAGGTTTCCAACAAGCTTGCATCACCCATGAAAAAAGCAACTGTTTGATATTTTCTTGAGCACAGTAAGTAAAGTCTTAGGTAAAAAGAAGAAAGAGAGTCATCCAAGTACCAACAATCTGCCTAAAAGCAAATGACCCGTCCATTCCATATTACCCATCTGATACTTCCGTTATCGACAAGATCAAGAAAGTCGGGGAGATTTTTTTAAAGCTAGCATGTCCTAAATTACATCAGATGCACCACGTGGTCTAACTTCTTGAAAGGACCATGAATTGATGTCCCAATCATATTCAGTAAACAACACACATTTTCAGAACGTGTTCGATAGAGAATTGAAACACCACCACTATTTAGCTAAAAGGTTGACGTTAGCTAACTGAAGTTTTTTGATACTCAAACCTCCATGAATGCACTTTAAAGTTACCTCATACCACTTGACCTTACAAAAACCCCAACTCATTGCTTTACTTGACTACAAAAACCTTGTTTCTATTTGTTCGAGTGTTTTTATAACCGTCTTCGGCCATCGAAAGAGAGACATGTAATACAATGGAAATGAATATAAAGCTAACCAAATTAGTGTGATGTGACCCTAGAACAATATATAATTAGATTTCCATAATGCTAAACGCTTACGATACTTCTCAATAATCACTCCCTATGAGCTTACTCGACGCAAATTGCTTCCGAGTTGAAAGCCCAAATAGTTGATCTGAAAAGAGGCTAGGGAGAAACCTATGGACTCAGAATGTACCTAATCTTGGCCACTTGTAGTGCATATGCCAATCAATCATGATTTGACAAAGTTTACCATATGCCCGGATGTTAATTCAAAGCCATGCAACACAATCGTTACGTACCTGAATAAGCTAGGGTTAGCGATGTCGATAAGTAAAATCATGTCGTCCGCAAATCAAATTGAAGATACAAAATTGAGACCCCGGCCACTCTATAACCATAAATAAGACCTTAAGACTCGGCCTTGATTATCAATAATTGTAGCGCATCGGCCTCCACGATGAACTTTGGGCTCATACCCAATCTAGTACCCAAACTTTTATTATACTAGAGTTAGTAACCAAACTTTCATTTACTACCCAATTTGGTACCCACCGTCAACTTCCATCAGTTTCTCCGTGAACTGCTGATTTGTAAAAAAATATAAATGTGACATCCACATGGCAAAACTTACACTCTCAAAGATGATGTGGCATCCACATGGATGTTGATCTGTCTTCGCTCTCTCTCTCTCTCTCTCTCTCTCTCTCTCTCTCTCTCTCTCTCTCTCTCTCTCTCTCTCTCTCTTTCTCTTCCCACTTTTTCTCTCTCATGATCACAAATCTTCTTCAATATTTGAATATTAAGATTTTCTTTCTTTCATTTTTTCAATTTTACGGTCCAAGTTCTCATCTTAGCAAAAAAAAAATTCACAAAATAATCTCAAACTTTCGTGAGTTTCTCCGTAAACTAGTTCTTCATTAGTCGACGGGTGGGGCCTGAGCGCTATGTCACTGGAGATCCCAAACACGAGTCCATGAGGTCAAAGAGCGTCCATTCCCTGAAAGACAACTATCATCCCACAGGCGATGCTTAACATTGCCCGATAGTACCCAAAGCCATCACGTGCCCCATGTTCCCAATGAATAACTCTTGAGGTCCCAGCACCTTCGAGGTCACTCGATGGCTCCCTGAAAGTTAAGTGTCCAAGCTAAAGTACTTCAACGCCCTAAACTCACTAAGAGACCAAGCCGAGCTCGTTTCTGAAGACTCGAGCAAAGGTCATCTGTCACTCGACCTTAGACGAACCTAGACGCTTGAGACTTTGTCGACCTTATCATTGGATGGCTGGAGCCATCTATGTCGACTCTGAGTAATTCAAAGTGTTCAAAGCCCTTTCAAGGACCCCATGGGCCTTACCGAAGCTCCGAAGCCACCCAAAGACCAGGCATATCCATACTGGCAATTCTTTTGGCCAGTACAGATCCGCGCTAACCATTTCTTTTGTTAGTATGGACAAGTGTCTTCTACAAAGCCCCACTTGTTCCTTGGTCCCCTTTAAGCCAACCTTGTTTGTCCTCAAACATGTCCAAGCTCCTTCCCTTAGACTTTCTTGGCCTACCAACCTCCAAAACCCACCAATGAACCAAGATTGTCCCCATGTCCATACTGACCATGGTCCATACTAACCATTTCCCTGGCCAATACGGATATAGGAAATGCCCCAAGCCTTGTCCATGCTTCATCAATCTTTCCCTTCCTTCATTCTCCATCCCTTAAGACTCACATGCCTTTCCAACCTTTCTTCCCTTTGTCCAAACCACTCCACCAAATCCTTAAACATACTAGCTAGGTGTCCATACTTGCCAATCCTATGGTCAGTACGGAGAAGAACAATCATCCCTCCATCCTAGCTTGGCCATCTCCTTCCAAAATCATTCCTACCTCTTCCCCTATCATCACATAACGTCCAAAGCCTTTCCCCACTAACCGTGAAGCCTCCATGACTCAACCTTGGTCCGTACTGGCCAAGGGTGTCTGTACTGGCCACTCCCCTGGTCAGTACGGACTCAGCTTTTCCATACACCTTCCCCTTGGTTCCTTGAGTTTTCTAAGGCAATCCATTTTGTCCTCAGACATCGAAGACCTCCCCCAACTCTTCTAAACCTCCCAAGCTCCCAAAATCCTCCAATCAGCCATGTTGGTTCGTACTGGCAACCCAAATGGCCAGTACGGACATGACCCTCTTTGGACGTGTTTATCTTCCTTCCCGTGACATATTTAAGACGTCCCGGACCATCCCATAGCTGCCCAAGGCATCCTACACCCTCCATTGGCCATCTAAGGCCTCTATCATCTATCCAAGGAGCAAATGCTTTCGTACTAGCCACCCTCATTGTCAGTACGGATGCCAACTTCTCACCTTCGTTCTGTTTCATCCTAAGGACGTCTGAGTTTGTCCCGAGCCATCCCAAGTTCCCTAGAGGCCTCCAAAGCATGTTTAGAGGGTTTCCAAGGACATTCGAGACCAATCGAGTTCATCCAAGAATGTTCGCGCCTCTTCAATAGATCCAGACGGATCCCCAACCTTTTTTGTGGCTCCTCAACGGATCTACCAAGCCATCCGTAGACAATCCCGTCCTCCCTCTTTGGTCAGCCTCACCATGGCACCCATTTGGACTCATGTGCAAGCCAGCTGCACTTATCCGTAGATGGCTATACTCTCCAACTCCCATTTGCGAGATCTATGGGGCACTCGACCTCATCCACGAAAGTCCACGACGCGTTCACATCCGCCTCCACGTCCATGCGCCCATCTGTCCATGGAAGTTGTCTCTCCCATCACGGATCAATACGTCCGTCCGCATAGCCCTTTATGCTAACAAGCCATCCACGTTAGCAGATCCACGAATCCCCGAAGACCACCGCATTCGTGTGTGTGCGCCAACATCCATTTTTCTGCAGAAGTTGTCCGTCCGTGGATAAACTTCCTCTAACTTTGGCCACACGGGTTCGTCCAAACAATCCGTTCGTGGCGTCCATTCTGCCACATTCGCAGACAACATAGACCTCCCTGTCCCAATGAATCCTTTAAAATCTCAGTTGCGCTGGTGCTGATGTGTCGTCGTGGCTGGATGGGTTGGCGGTACGGCGCCAGCTGAACTAAACTGCTTCAATGTGTTTTTGTTGTTTTTTCACTTGCTTAACCTGAAATCATCATGAAACATACCACAAGCGTAAAATTTTCCAAAAATAAGCTAAATACCATACCAAACACATCAGAATGCAACAAAATTCCTAAAAGTCTCACAATACTTATGGCATAATGCACAAATGTAATATGAAGCATAAATGAGAACAAATAGTTACAAAACAATGCTAAAATGCACTCAAACACACTAGTTTAGGCATTGTTTATGGCCGGATAACTAGCACAAAATGCAAGTTATCGAACCCCCCCAAACTTAAATAATAGCACGTCCTCATGCAAAAAGAAACAAAAACAAAAACAACGACCTAAATTATGCCTAAACTACACCACAGTACTCTAGATGCTCACTACGCTACATGCAATCTAAGTAGACATTCACCAACCATACTCATGAGAACCAAACATTCCAAACAATAATGTGGTTACCGATCCCTCCTAATGACATTCCAACATTCACACCATGGTCTTTAACACAAAACAAACATGCAAGAATCACAATGGTATAGCAAGATACAAGTGTGTGTGTGTCATCCTTGTTACTCAGGTGCTCTTCAACCTAGACCATAGATATGAAAGGCTCGATTTCAATACATGCATGTTATCCATAAGTTGAGTAATGTTCTCCTAAACACTAATCTAGAGGTCTTAAGCTTTTAGGATCAAATAGGACTTTCCTTAGGTTGTAGTGTTAGGCTTAGGTGAAGGTGTGGTATGAAATTTTTCACGAAGCTCCAACTACACCTATAGTGAACTTGGTATTCATCTTGATCACCAACACACTAACCAATTAAAATTTCCTTTTCCCTTTTCAAACATACTTTAACCTCATATTCCGATTAATAAAATGTGGTGGACGACTTGAGATCTTATTTCCTTTTTCATTTTCTCTTAATTTTCTTTTCCTTTGCATCTTTTCATGCACATTTCTTTTTCAAAACTTTTCTTTCTTTCTTCTTTTTATTTATTTTCGATCACAAGTCCCCCCAAACTAATTTTACACTATCGAAATACAAAGCCAAACATATCATTACATACAATTCCCAAGGCCCATTCCCAATTGTGCTACACTAACCCTACTCAAGATTAGTAATTGTCTTTTTCAAGACAAATACCAAGTTCACTACAAGCATAGAAGGTTCAAATCATATGTAGGCTAATAGAATAAATGGTACACATTGGCTTGTAATGAAGGTTATGAAAGAAAGGCTTAGGCTCAAAGAGAAAAATTAGTGTCAAAGAGTTCGGGTAGGAATAATTTGGCACAAACGTTCCAAAAATGGCCTAAATCATTTCCGCCAAGCTAAATCCACATTGTCATTTCACCTCAAGGGTAGTCTCACTCAATTCTAGAAAGTTCGCATTTCTCTACATCTCGCCAAAACACATGCTATTCCTAGATCAAAAAGTCTTAAATACTAAGGATGTGTGCTCAATCAGAGTATGCAAACAAGCTATAGCAAAACAATTCCAAGCATGCAACTCTATATTTATTCCCACATGCACAAACATCAAAATATCATATAATAAATCATTGAGCCTAATAACCAAATCATCACCAGAATATCCATATCTCAGAACACAAAAATGACAATTATAGAATATTCACAACTATCCCAACTAAGAAAACGTGCAGTGCAAGAATGTTTTTTTAAAAAAGGACAAAATTTTACAAATGTAAAAAGAAATCATGATATGCAAATGGAATGCCCTCA
The DNA here is from genome assembly GCA_036897625.1 of Pelargonium cotyledonis. Taxonomy (NCBI): domain Eukaryota; kingdom Viridiplantae; phylum Streptophyta; class Magnoliopsida; order Geraniales; family Geraniaceae; genus Pelargonium; species Pelargonium cotyledonis. Next base: position 10,321 of record JAYMTA010004657.1, read on the forward strand.
TACTACGCTATATTAAAACTATACTACAAGGTACCTCAGAAGCAACCAAGATTAGAGTCCTCATCAATGGTGACCTCCCTAGGAGACGAGCTAGGTCTGTCATCGACCTGTTTGCCCTTGTCCACAAAGCGGGACATGTTGGGTAGCTCGAAATAAAGCTCAAAATCATCCTGCACTTTGGGGTTAAGGCACCCCAACGCTTTCTGGAAACCCCTTGGCAATAGACTTTCCAAGGCTAGAAACCATCTGAGCTAGGGCCCTGTTATCAGCCCTAAGCTCATTTGTCATAGCCCGTAGGACCTGATGCTCTCTCTCTCTCGGTTTTCCATTCTCTCAGACATATCCAAGGATGGTCGGGCTCGAGAGCTTGAGCTAGAGAACCTAGTCGGCTCTGTACTGGACGTCTAGGGTTGAAGAGAGGGAAGATCTCTAGGGGACCTCAAAGCGTCTCCCTTCTCATCAACACCCTCCTCGGCATGTCTCCCTTTCTCCCTCAGGGAGATGGAATTAGGCTCTACCGCCATGACATTATCCACAACAGGATAAATGTCATTTCAGGATTGTAAGACTTTTAGGCATTTTGTTATATTTCCATGTGTTTCGCATGGTATTTAACTCATTTTTGGCATATTTTACTGTTGTGATATATTTTATGATGATTTCAGGTCAAGCAAGTGGAAAGACGCCAAGGAGAGAAGCTCGGGAAAAGAAGAAAACATATTTGGATATGTTCAGTGCAGCTGGCGCTGTAGCGCCAGCCCACCACGCCACGGTGCCACGTCAGCTCTACCATAACAAAATTTTAATGAGTCATCAGCTCATGTGGCAAAGCCCTCGTGGCACCGCATCGCAAGTCCTTGATGTCGCGGTGCCACCATTAATGCCTATATAGACCCTGATTTCATTTCATTTTGGGAGATTAGATTTTTTGGGAGGCTCAAGAGCTCATTTTGATCACTTTCTCAAAGAGAAACAGAGGAGGAAAGGTTGGAGGCGTTGGAGCTCGAAGATTGACACTCTTGAATGCTTGAATGCTCGGGTGGATCGTGACAACACCAACTTTGTCTTTATTATCGAGTCCCCTATTGAGGGTTGTAAGCATAACTACATTTTCTATATTTGTTGAATATTGGTTGTTAGATGTTGCATATTTCATATTGTCTATGATTTGGATATTGTTTCAACATATGAACATGTTTAGTAATATAGTTAATTTACTTTCCGAACATGATTTGTCTATGAGCATGTAGTTTGGCTAGTCGTAGTTGTGTGGTTGGGATATGATGATATGTGCGAAAATGCGATTAAAATTAGATATGGGAATGTATGATGTATGTTGATTTAAACTCATGTTTTGCTATTCATAATGCTACCGGACAATTCGACGGGATTGTTTCGGTTGATCGTAGTAAGAGACATGTCCCGTGAGGGGTCTGGCTCTTACGGATTAGAACATGAGGGGAAATTGAGATCTTGACATTAGTTTCATTGTACCGTTTTGGGATAAAGGGTTTTTTGGTACCCAAACTTTGACCGAATACTCAATTTGGTACCCAAACTTTTATTGTACCCAATTTAGTACCTAGACTTTTAATTTATATCCAATTGAGTGTCTGCACTTGTATTTTACACCCATTGTGATGCCTTCCGTTAAGTGACGCTGACGTGGACATTTCTCTGACGTGGACGCTTACATGGGCGATGACGTGGAAACTGACGTGGATGCTTGGTTGCTGATGTGTAATTTCTTGCTGGTTGGCTATTGAGCTGGATACTTTTTAACGATGTGGGTACATATATTTGCTGAATTGGAAATATTAAAAAATAAAATAACCCTCCCTCTCACACTCACCCATCTTCTCTCTTTGCACAGAACAAAAATTCTCATCTCTCTTCAGCGTCCACGACTGCCGTCGAGGCTTAAGCGCCTCTCTAGTCGTGGGCCACAACACCCTCACTTCCGAGACCCTCAGCCTCCTCCCCAATCACGAGCTCGCTATCGACGGCGAGAAAGAGACTGGTTCCGATCTG
>JAYMTA010004658.1:0-12350 GCA_036897625.1 Pelargonium cotyledonis
GTCTCACATTGGAAAGATAGTGAAACCATGAAATGAATAAGTAGTATATGAAACTTGTGAAAGAATCCCACATTGAAAAAATAGAAAACTCATTGAGGTTGTAACTCCTATATAAACATAGTGTTATAACCTAATATATATATATATTAGTTATTGTTATATCTAAAACTAATACCTATTGTTATTAGTTAATAGGGTTACTTTTTGTAACCTATAAGATATGACGAGTCTTTCAATAAGAGAGCTAGAAATGTTAAAGTTAGTGATGTCGCATCTTCTAGCGTTGTCTCACAAAATTTAACATACATATGTATGAATTTTTATAAAAAAAGATAATCAAAAGTCACGACTCACGTATTCTAGAATTGCTCCATTTCAATATTTGAGTGAGGTGTCAATACAATATCTCATCTCATCAATTATTATATACTTACGTATAGATTTTTGTAACACAAAAAAATTATATTTTATTAATATTTCAAATTGGATGATAAAAAGACAAATCTGGCCAATAAACTGAAAACCTAACTTACTCGCAGGCCACTCGGTTCGCATATCAACTCGAAAATAGAAAATTGTGATGAACTAATGGCTAAAACACAATGATAAAACTAAATGCACTGATTTCTCCTCATCAACTTTAATAATCAAATTGAAGGTACTGAAATCCTTCCCTCCACCCTGAATAACACGAAAAATTGACAACAATCACGCTTGAAGTTTAAGCTGATCATGTGGTGTGCTCTGTCAACCGTCTCTCATCACTATCGTTTATGACATTTGATCTGACAACAAAATTAAAGTTTGATTGGATGACTTTTACCAGATCACCACCTTCTAGCACATTCAAAATAATCATGTTTTGCTCTTATAGCACATTCTACTTCTATAAAATCATCTTTTGCTCTTGTAGCACATTCAAAATAATCGTCATTCGAGTCGGATAAAATCACAAATGCAATATGCATTTTTTTTGGATCCAGAAATTTTTGCTATCATGGATAATTGGGGCTATATTAGTAATCTTAACAACAATGAGATCTGTTGAGATTCACACTATCTTTCAGTATCTACCTTTAAGCAAAAGATAAGGAGGCAAGAACCATTTGTCATCATAACTTCACATGACAATCAACCCAATCATTAGACCTCCCCAATTTTATAATCACCATTGCTATAACCCAAATGTGACAAAAACAAATTACAATACAAACATCATTATTGGTTGTTTTTTTTTTTTTATCTTTAATATTTTATCAACACACAAAAAGTACAATAAAAATATGGATTGGGTTTTTTTGCATATGAAATATCCACCTAATTTTTGGAACATCTCCTTTTCCATTAATAACCAATTTTCCATCTAAAAAAAACATCCTATTCATACACATAAATATCGAAACAGCCCAGCAATGTCCCTTTCTCACCTCTTTTTCCGTTCACATCATTATTAAAAATCATAAAACAGTATTTTTTATTTTATTTTCTATTTTTGGCCAAATCGTTTAAACACACATTTGAGATAAGATTTAAAGAATTAAAATGATACATAAATTACACGGCGCCAATATCGGTACAACTACAACTCTTATGTGTTGCACTAATACATCTATGAGCTATATAATTATTTTCTGCCGCGTGTTTGTCGGAATTTTAGACATGCCCATCACTAAAAACACCTTAATTATTTGGACCCACCATTTTTAATTTATTTTAATTTTGTCTTGGGACATAAATTTGCCATAAAGTCATGCCTCATTTTGGTACATTAACTTCCAACCTTGTGGCAACTTTGGATATCCACAACCCAAATTTGGACCTAACTTTTATCTTCTCGTTGGTCAGTGATCATCATCATAAATGTGTCAACCACTTTATGCAAGAAAGTACAAAGATCCAACGGTTATGATAATTGGAAATTTATTTATTTTTATAATTTTGAAATTTTCAACTACTAGTAAGTAAACTAATTTGTCCAATGAAAAAGACCCTGTACTCTTCACATATGCCTACCAAAAAGCGAAAGGTATTCTTGTGGTTCGTCCACATTTCTTTGGGCAATTTCGTCAGTTTAAGTACAATTTTCCAGAACGTAGAATCTTAGCTGTACTTCCTCACGGCACCACCTACACTCTCGTATTTGGCATAGTTTCTCCTCTTTATATTTACCAAAATACCCTTGATTCTACACGTGTCCTTCCTAGAAAGCGAGTTTAGAAAAACAAGAGGATCTTGACCTTTACTTGCATATATGTTGATGTTTAGTGTTTTATTTTTATTTTTTTTACAAAAATTAAAAATTATAAGATAATTTAATGTGTTTTTAATATAACTTTTACTTTTTTTTCCCTACACCTCATATGCACCACATGTGCAGATTTGTCCATGTACATAAGTGATAAGGGTAATATAGAAAGAATATTAATATAATAGCATAAAAATATAAACAAGATACTCATTTTGGGACAAAAAATTTAGACAAACAAGACACTCATTTTGTGACGGAGAGAGTAATATTTAATTCTTTCTCTCTCCAAAACCTAACTGAGTCCAAATTCATCATCTTTCAATTCATGAGACATATCGGATTGTAAATGCGTCACGTCCGAATACATATTTTAATAATAGAGTGCATTATTTTTGCATGAGTTTTTAATAAAAGGTTCTCTTATCACTTCATGCCATGTTACACTGAAAAAATAAAAAAAAAAAACCAAAAAACAAAAGAGAAGAAGTATATGTTGGTTTTAAACAGGGCATTTCCATTCCCAATAACTATAGGTGTCAATTTCATATTAAGTTAGATTTGTCGGCTCAAGTTAAAATAGGTTTACGTGTATTTGAGTTTTGGGCCGTGTGTAGGATAACTATAACTTATTATGTAAAAAAATGTGTTTATTTATTCGAGCTCATTCAACCGAATCCGATTCAGAAGTGGTCTTTAACAATAATTTTTTTACTCACCAAGTAAAAAAATGCCATTGAAGCAAGGAAATTGCACTTTTTTCTTGCGTAACTCTAAGGAAATAAAATACAAATTTCACATTTTGAAAAGTAGCAACATAAGTCAGTTGACCACCCAGCATTTGCATATAAATGGATACTACATTTGAAATATTTGGGCATGAAATTCAAAAATTTAATAATGAGAGTTATTTGTTAACTTTCATGTCCCGTGTATCAAATTAACTTATGTGTTGTGTAAAGTTATATGTGAGGTACTTTATTGTATACACACGTATGAACCCTGGTCCCGTTTTTTTTTTTTTTGCCGAGCTGCAAAAAGAAAGATCGTAATGCCGAAACTGCCCCTAGAATTATTATTTCGGCTTCAAACTTCTAATCTTCGTTTCCGCTGACTCGGAAATTCTAATCATGTGACCAAAGCTAATATAAACACAACGCTCCAATCAGTTTCGAGATTTGCATCAGCGTTTTCCATTTTTCTAATTAAACTTAAATTATGGAATTGCACACAATCCGATCTGGCAGAGCACACAATAATTTAGCTGTCAAGTCAACGCACCACGTGTCTTACTCCTTCGATTAAGACTGCCACGTGTCCGGTATATGCTATTTGTAGCTTAAGAAGTTAGTTCTCAAAGGAAGAGCGTTAAGTCTAAACTGCCCTTAGGTTTCATTGACACAACTATAACCAGCCGGGGACAGTATCGTCTTGCGCGCGGAATGAGCCAGGTTGGTGAGAGGGTTCATGTGTAGGTCACCAGTTTCAATCGAATGAAGTACATGCCGTTAAACTATCAGATCTAGTGATACCCTCATATTTGATCGTTCATACTATGCTCTTCATGGAATCAACGGTCAGATTTTCCTGTTCTGTACAAGAAGACACGGTACTGAAACACACGTGATAGTTCCGTCATTTAGCTACTTTTCTCATCCTCTGACCAAAACAGAAACCAGAACCATTTTGGACGGACCGTCATTGTGAATTGACAAAAAAGCCCCTCACATAACAGGATAATGCGCCCACCGTTTACTTGCCAATTCCAGCTCTCATGGAGGGTACTTTTGTCACGGAGCAGAAACGCGAGCAGTGAAAAAACGCGTTTTGGCCGGCACAAGCCTTTGGTTGAACCACCCAACAACTACCACTTTCCTTCACACATCTTCTTCGGTTTATTCTTTATATTTAATTTAATTACATAAATGATTTTACTAATTTTCCTTTTTATAAAATCTTTATTTTTTCGAGTATAAAATTATAAATGATCCTCGGTTAACACTTTTGCGGTTTCCCAAGCCTTCTCTTTCCTTCTTAAAACTACTGTTCTCTCCCTCGTTCCCGCCGGGAAACTCATTCCTCGCCGGAATACCGCTTTTCTTCCCCGGAGACCATCCACTATGTCGTCCGGAAAACTGTAAACCTCTGTTTTTCGTTGGTTATACTTGTTTTCCGCGTTGAGTAAGTGACCCGGTTGGCAGATGCTTCGGATCTTCGATTCTGACCGCCGTTCTGCAGTGTTCGGGGCGCTTCTTGAGAATGTGGGGCGTGTGGTTCGTTCACATGGCTTGTTATTGACGCCCTAGGCCTTGGATCGTGATCTAGGGTTTCATATCTGGATTTGGCGTTGATTCCGTGGTGGTTTCGATTTTCCGGTTCTGTTGTTCGAGCTAGCGGAAGAAAACGGAGGCGAATAGGAAGCGGTTACGGAATGAGATGGTGTGTGATTTTCCTGTTTATGCGTCTCATTTATTATTGCAGTATTATTTCCTCTCCTTATTGGTTGTTAGTTTCTTTTTCTGGAAAATCCTTATTGCAAGCCTCATGAAGCCATATTTTTCTGCTTCATCGTTCTGGCTTCAGATCTCGGGCATTGGTCATATTTTTTAAAATTTTCTCATGATTTTTAGCAAATTTCATCTTCTTTGTATTGATAGCTATTGGAAATTTTCATTCCGGTGGTTTAATTTGGCGAAATTGAATTTCATGGAGGTTATGTCTTGCACAGATTGATCAGATGTTTCTAAGAGGAATTCTTATAAAATTTTGAATGTATTTGATTAAAAGCATTTTATTTTAGTTTTATATTTTATTTTTGCAATTATATTCCTTTTCAGTACTACTCAATCTTAGACTTCGTTTGAAATACCATCAGAGTTTGGCTTTTTCACGCTTTAATTTAGCTGGATAAGATTGAGAATTCAAGTCTTTGGAAATGATTGATGTGGTCAACAAACCCAGTCTGGTCAAATTGCTTTCTCTGACTTATAATCTATCGAAGTGGATATTAATGTTTCTGGCTCACAAAGTCACAGTTCAGCTTGGTTGCTCTTGCCGTTTTATTATATGTTGAGTGCATATGGATTATAATTTGTTGTGGTCACACATGATTGGATATGCAATATATTGATCCTTATGATCTATTATAACTACTATTCAATTATGTAATTTGAGAAAATGTAGCTTTCTCTACCATACATACCTCATATAATATGTATAAAAAGTAGCTAAGCAGTAGTGACTACATTTACCATGTATAGCACATTTTGGTTGTTTTCATGCATATGGTCTTTATCATCATTGTTAACTTTGTTAAATTTGATTTGTAATGTTCAAAGACAATATTCAATTTGAAATTAATTTATAATGATACTGGTTCTAGTATATTGTGATCTCGTTTGTACCAAGATCCATATTCATTACAATTTCTTTTATAACTCTGCATTGTCCCTTTACTGAAACCACTCATAAGGGAAACCCCTTTAAGAATCTATTATCAGGAAAAGAAGACATTTGGAGATAGGTTTACCAAGATTGACTGCATTGGTGGCCGGCGATATTTATCTCCTTGATCTTGAATCAGTCAGTTTCTTGATTTTAGAGATATAATGAAGAGACTGAAGATGCCAGCTTGAATAACCAGTGAATAGCTGGAAAACATCAGAACTGGGTTGGATACTCTAAAAGGAAGCTCTATTTGAGCAAACACTACTTCTGGACTCCGGAGTTCCTTTGTGAATCCACATATTTAATCCAGTATTAGGGCACTATGTGATAGAATGTTTAGAGAGGGAAGAATGAATATTGTGGTTAGGTTTCAAACTGGCTTGCATGTGATGAATGCACTTGTCAGTCATTTCCACTATGTATACATACAATGCCAGTACATTAAGTTATGCTATATACCTTTTGCTTTGTTTAGTTTCCTTCCACAATTCCTAAAACTGTCACATAAGAGGAAAAGAGATTTGTACAAAGTTCTCATGAATGTACTCCATTGCAAAATGTGGATCTAGATTCTAGAGAGACAATAACAATACGAGATTAATACACGAAAAGTGAAGTAATTTTAGTACATAAGAAGCAACTCTGATGTCAGAGATCCATGTTATTTGCACTCTTGTTTAGGTCTCAAATTTTATTGCAAGAAATTGTTAAAGAATCTTTGTAATTATTGTGTGTTTATCGGACTCACTTGCACTAATATTGCTCTGGTTTACCAGTATATTTGCGTTAAAATCTATTTTCTTTTTACAGGTAGAAGGGAGGGTTTTCTTGTCCAAAGAGGCTAACAGTGGGTTGGAATTTTTGAAGCGGAAAAGGCTTAAGCGAAAGAAACCAGAATATTTTACTGGGACTAGCGCTAATATGATGACAAGGAGTGGGAGGGATGCTTTAAGAGCTTCTGGGTCATGTGGTTTCAAATTACATGGCAGTGCATATTCAATAGATCGGTTTAGTAGTGCTTCAAATGGGAATGATGGATTCACAAAGCGCAAAGTGGATAAGTATGACACAAGTGATCTAGATTGGATTGATAAAATTCCAGAGTGTCCTGTGTATTATCCAACGAAGGAGGAGTTTGAGGAACCCTTGATTTATTTGCAGAAGATAGCTCCAGAAGCTTCAAAGTATGGTATGTGGATTCTACTGTTCGCTTCCTCCAAATTGACGCTATTATGAGCTAAATTATGTAACTTCGATATTCTTTGCCCTCATTTGTCAGACTTAGTTTTATAGTCAGATATTTAAAAAGATCGGCAAGACATTCTTGTGTATGACTGGAGATACTAAAGTTAGCTAAGTGATGAATTAGGCGACCAGTGTCTTACTGTTTGCTCAGTTCAAACTCTAGGCCACAACGTATAGTGGATTATCACTTTTTTCTGAGCTTTGTTAAAACTATTGTTTCTCTTTATAATAGTGGATTTTCACTCGACAAATGTACCTTTATTGCCCTCTCGTTGTAGATGCTTATCTTTATCTGATACCTGTCTTGTAATTAAACCTTTGTGATTGAAAATTAATCTTCTTCTTGCCCTTGTGAATACCCCCTAAAATTTACAGGTATATGCAAGATTATTTCCCCTTTGAGTGCCTCTGTCCCTGCTGGGGCTGTGTTGATGAGAGAGAAAGCAGGATTTAAGTTCACAACTAGAGTTCAACCTATGCGTCTCGCTGAATGGGATATTAAAGATAAGGTCACGTTTTTCATGAGTGGGAGGTGAGATTTCCTTTTGCATAGGAGTATAAAATTATGGCTTGATTATTCTTTTTTCTGGTTTTGAGTATGGATGTAACTTTTCAGAAACTATACATTTCGTGATTTTGAGAAAATGGCGAACAAGGTTTTTGCTCGTAGATATTATAGTGCTGGATGTCTTCCAGCCACGTACATGGAAAAAGAATTTTGGCATGAAATTGCTTGTGGGAAGACAGAAACTGTTGAATATGCATGTGATGTTGATGGTAGTGCCTTTTCATCATCTTCCAGTGATGAGCTTGGGAATAGCAAATGGAATTTGAAGGTGCTGCTTCATCTTGTATCTCTATTGTTTTATTTTCATTTTCTTGTTGTTGGTTCTTTTGCTTAAATTGTAATGGGGGGTTTAAAATGCGCAAGAAGATTTGTCCAAAGTATGGAATTTCTGGTTTTTGTGTAGGACAATCTACACATGGGCCTTTTGTTTTGGGTTGTCATTCTTCTACATGCTCTCAGCCTTTTTTTTCTTTTTCTTTTTCTTTCTTCTCAAGGCTCTCTCTCTCTATTTTCTCTCATTTGTATTCTAATATCCTCATCTTGTGTTACTTCCTAGTTACGTGGTTGCTGTTGCATAAAATGTTTGCAATGCTTGAATGATTTCCCATTAGTGATTCAATTGGCAGTATTTTAGCATCATATTACATCTAGCAGTTCTTATATGCTTTTTCTTATCTGCTTTCAGTCACTGTCTCGCCTTTCCAAGTCTGTCTTGCGTCTTCTGGGAACATCAATTCCGGTAATAAGAAACTACTCTCTCAAGTTGAATTTTGACATTATAATATTCTTGTGGGCCTTACACCGGGTTTTGTTTTAGGGAGTGACTGACCCCATGCTTTACATTGGGATGCTGTTTAGTATGTTTGCTTGGCATGTGGAAGACCATTATTTGTACAGGTATATAGTGGGTATACCCGAATTTTATTGTGCCCTCATGGTTCTTTACTGGTATATACTATTTTTGTTTAATTTTCTTATTTACTTCTACGGCAGCATTAATTATCATCACTGTGGAGCATCCAAAACTTGGTACGGCATTCCAGGTCAATCGGCTTTGCAATTTGAAAAAGTGATCAGGGAATTTGTGTATACCCAAGATATTCTGTCAACCAGCGGGGAAGATGGTGCTTTTGATGTACTTTTGGGGAAAACTACCTTGTTTCCTCCAAATGTTTTGTTAGAAAACGATGTCCCTGTCTACAAGGCTGTGCAAAAGCCTGGAGAATTTGTAATAACCTTCCCTAGAGCATATCATGCCGGATTCAGTCATGGTATGATATTTTTGAAGTCCTGGTGTTATGTTGATTAGTTATAGATAAATAATGTGATTAGTGGGTGTAACATACTCACTCTCTCTCTCTTTCTCACACACACACACATGCACGGGTAGGACTATCAAATTACTAAAATATTCTCTGAACATTATAGGCTTTAACTGTGGTGAGGCGGTGAACTTTGCAATTGGTGATTGGTTTCCTTTGGGAGCTGTTGCTAGTCGGCGTTATGCACATCTGAACAGGATGCCATTGCTTCCTCATGAGGAGCTTCTATGTAAAGAAGCAATGCTTCTCTATTCAAGTTCAGAACTTAAAGATTTGGATTATTCATCTGCTGACTTGGTCTTTCAAAGTTGCATTAAGTTTTCATTTGTGAATCTGATGCGTTTCCAGCATCGTGCTCGCTGGTCTCTAATGAAATCGGGGGTGTGCTCTGGTGTTTCTTCTAATCGGCATGGGACTATTCTCTGCAGTCTTTGCAAACGTGATTGTTATATAGCTTTCCTTAATTGTGACTGTAACTTACACCCTGTGTGCCTCCGCCATGGTAAGTTTGCTCAGCATTGTGCATTAGATTGAATATATTTCTAGTTGATTAACTCTTTTCATATCCAATGTGTCTGATATATGTGATGAATTAAACTTAGGGGTCGAATCAATTGATTTCTCGTGTGGGACCAAACGTACTCTCTTCTTGAGGGAGGATATTTTAGAAATGGAAACTGCAGCCAAAATATTTGAGCAGGAAGATGGAAGGGCAGATGAGATTCAAAGGTGTGTTGAAAATGGTGATGACTTGTATTCATATCCATTGCCACGGAAGTTCTGGAGCACTGAAGAGGATGGATACTCTCCTTACTGCCGGATTAACTTTGACTTTAAGTTTGCTGGAAGAAAACTTGACCAGTCACAAGAGCCATGTTCTGGGTCTCATAACAAACTTATATTGAGCTGTGGCAACCAAAATTTCCAACCTGAAGCATCGGAAAGTTCCCTTTCGCGTGCTGCATCAACTCTATGTTCTTTTGTGGAGCTAGTTGAAAATTCATCTACAGCTAATAATGTAAGATATAACTTGCTGATTGCTAGTTTGGCTGCTGTGTACAAGGCCATAGTCTCTCTTTGACAATATTTCAAAGGGTATTAACCATTTTACTTTTCATTTTTTTACGCAGGTAAAGGTGCACACCAACTTCAGTGTCAAGAATCTTGATTCTAAAAGATTTAATGAAGAGGCATCTCGTACAGCATGTGAATCTTCAATATCATCTCCATTCTGTGATGAGCTTACAAATACTAATCCAGGTAATCTTCATGGCTCAGAGGTCAGGTCCTCAGTGGATCAGGATTCTGATGATTCTGATATGGAGATATTTAGGGTCAAGCGTCGTTCCTCTTTGAAAGTTGATAGAAGAGTTGTGAGCGATGTCACGTCATCAAAGCATCAGGTTTGGTTTTCTGAAGTTTTCAACTTTGTTTTTATCATAATTATTACCCTTCTTCCTTTCTGATTTTCTGCTAGTTGTAAGTACTTGTATTTGACTTCTGAATTACTATTGCAAATTTGCTTGTTAAATATGCTCAGCGTGAATTGTTTATCTTTAGAAGTGTTTAGGCTGAGTAGTTGTATGATATGTACACAGGGGCAAAGACGACTGCAAAAGCTCCAACCTAAAGTAAGATCTACGCAGTCGACAAAACCAGTGTACTGCAGAACAAACGACTTGGTCACGACCACTTCACGTAAGAAAGTCGAGGATAAAACTTCAAGAGGGGACAGGTTTCCTAGAGGAAGTACCGGCACTGTTCCTATCTGTGTCAAGTTGAAGAGGTCGGGCAGTGAAGAAGAAATGGGTAAATGGCGAGAAGGCCATAGAAATGATAGTAGAAGGTTAGTAGGGGGGCGGGAAATGGGGAAAACCACAAAAGAATCACATGGAGTGAAGCGCATGAAGGTGAGAGGCCCGCCATTTGTAGTATCAGAGAGCAGTGGCAGGTTGAACTGAAGTTGGTAGGTTTTTGGGAACATCTAACATCATTCGAGGGGGTCCCTGTCTAAAAGGGGGCCCTACTCCTAACAACACAGAAAAGTGAAGAAAGAGATTTGATTGATTCTGGGAGGGAGCAGCAACAAACATTAACCTAGGATAAACAAATATTCTTTTGTGCAGGCAGGCCTCGAATTGAGGCGGATTCGCACGGATACAGTGCAGATATCGTCGAGGTTCTCGAGCCAGGGGTGTTTTTCTCTTCTTTGGTAGGAGAACCTTCCTTCCTGCAATATAGTAGGAAAAGGGTTAGTTTGTGACTTGGGATGTAAAAAAAAAAAAAAAAAAGTTTATTTTTTGTTTAGTCAGTTTAATTGATTCTTGTAAGGAAGGTGGGGTATTCCCATTATTTCCTTTGATTAAGGTTTGTCTGCTGTTTCCCTTAAAAAAAATGTTTAGGTTCTTTGTTCTTTCTGTAGCTTTCACACACTACTTGAATTAATAAAAATGAAAATGTTTTTTTTTTTTTTTTTTTTTTGTTCCTCTTTTTTTGGAGGCTTTGTTACGTGGTTTCTTTTCTTTCAATTATAGAGCTATGCTATGAATTGGTAAATGAAGCATAAAAAAGTTGTCCCCTTTGGATGCCCAATTCTGATGAATTTGCATTGTAATGTGAGAACTGAGTGGTAGCTATAATGGTCATTAATCGTAATATGGGCCCAACGAGAGGCTTTAAGGGCTTCTTACATTTAAAAGGGTGAGCCCAATATCTTTAGTTTAGTCCCAGAAAGTTGGGCCCTGCTAGTGCTGGTCCTAGGATATAATCTGAGAAATAAATGGTTTCTCTTAAGGTGATGGATTGGGTTCCGGCGAAAGTTTAGTGTTATTTTATACATGTGACATAATCACATAACTAACACGTTCAAACAACTGAGTTTAAATTTACACAATTCGACATGTCACGTTTAAATAAATGAGTTAATATTGACTTGACACGACTAAATATATTTGACATGTCTAATTTATTGCATCATTTTTTGACAATATATATTTGAAATTTTATAATTTTATCCTTAAAAGAGTGGGTCGGTAAAAGGGTTACATGACAAGTTTGTGACCATATATATAAGCGGGCTAGACCGAGTAAACATGTTGAACACGAATTCGAACCTATAATTAACCGTGTTGAGTGATTTCCTACAATACAACCCTTTTGTTGTGTGCATTGACAAGAGCACACAATATTCCAATGAGATTGGATATTTTTTTCATAGTAGGACCATCTTCTTCCCCTACAAATACAACCATTTCCACCTTTTTATTATTTCATCAACACTCAACACTGAAGAGAATATTATTGTATGTATGATTCAAATAATTTTAAAAGATCTAAAATGAAATGTTTAGAATGAGAAAAGGAACAAAAATGATTATATATATATATATATATTGAATAAGGAATCTAAACCACAAATTTTTTGATTTAGACTAAACTAAATAAATGAGAAAGTGACACTTTATTAAAATATCCAGTTACCCATCCAAGTGAATTTGTGGGAGGGGGACGGCCCAGCGCGGTC
>JAYMTA010004659.1:0-12349 GCA_036897625.1 Pelargonium cotyledonis
GGCGAAGAGTCGCTCGTCGGGGTGCGGCGGCGGGGCGGCGGCGAGCGAGTCGGTGGTGTAGGGAGGAGTGACGTGGCACTTTGACGCTTAGCGCTCGGTCAACGGACACAAACATTAGGGCTGAATCTACACGTGGCACGAAATGGGTCCAATAGCTGTAGTGTTTTTTTTTTTTTTTGGAGGAACAATAGCTGTAGTGTTTTTCTTGTGGATAATTTATTTTATTTTATTTTTTGTTGAACGGTGATTTGTTTTGGTTCTATACAAAAATCAAAGATAAATATTTTGTTATACAAAGCACTTACACAATATGTCTCGCCTCATTTCCACTTATAAGAATCTTGCCATAATATTTTACATTAATGAAGAACTCAATATATATTGGGATTATCATTGTCTCATTGACCAAGTGGTTTAAGGCTTAGATTACATACATGCAGTCTCAATAGCGGTTGAAAAGTAGTGTGTGCATGTGAGTTATATAATAGAAAATCATTAAACAAAAAATAAAAAAGAATATATGTCGGGATTAATTATAAAACACTTTTAGTCAGAGAAAGACTCTCTCTAGACGTGAAAATTTTACTTCTCCATTTTGCAACTCTATTTTTCGACTTTGTCTATCAACTCTTGAAAACAACTTGTTCTAACCCTTCCCTTGCTAAAGGGGCTCCAATATATTTAAGGGAGGTACTAGACAATGGAATTCCCGTCCATAACATTAGTTGATGCTTCCTAGATAACAAAGTGTTACCACCACAATAAAGCGTGCTTTCCTCAAAATTCAACAATTGACTTGAAGAGCGTTTTATATTCATGAATCAAATCAACCGTGACCATTATGGGTAGTTTATGATCGTTAAGAAAAAGAATTGTATCATCCGCAAACATCAAGTAAGACACTACAAGAAAAAGTCTTATCAGCTACAGAAAATTCCGTAGCTTCTGTCGTTAATCACTTTTTGCAACGGGCACGCGACGGAACGTCATCCGTCGCTAAAAACATAGTCGTTGATCGTTAGCGACGGAATCAAC
Organism: Pelargonium cotyledonis; assembly: GCA_036897625.1. NCBI lineage: Eukaryota > Viridiplantae > Streptophyta > Magnoliopsida > Geraniales > Geraniaceae > Pelargonium > Pelargonium cotyledonis. Next base: position 1,036 of record JAYMTA010004659.1, read on the forward strand.
TACGAAATTTCGTAGCTGATCAGCTATGGATTTCCCGCTCTTTTTGCAACGGATTTTCCGTCGTTGGTGAAAAAATTTCGTCGATGATCAGCTATGGATTTCCCGCTCTTTCTGCAACAGATTTTCCGTCGTTGGTGAAAAAAATTCGTCGATGATCAGCTATAGACAAAATCCTAGCTGATCAGCGACAGATTTTGTCCGTGACTAAATCCGTCGCTAATAAGTTGTTTTCTTGTAGTGAGAATGCACATATTGTGTCCCCTACAATAATAACAGCCAATTTTATTGGTGTTCACCATATGATAATTGAGATTTCGTCTCAATATATCTTGAACCAAGATAAATAAAATAGGCGATAAAGGGTTATTTTGCCTAACCCCCTTAGTGGCATGAAAGAAACCCACTGATACAGGAGGGCAATAGAATACCAACAATTTGATACACAAGGATCAATCGACTTGATAAAATATGTGGAAAATCCTTAGGCCTGAAACGCTCTTAATAAGAAATCTCATTCGAGCCTATCATATGCTTTGAACATGTTCAATTTCAAAATTATGCTATCCAATTACAATGGATAGGTACAATAACATGATATACATACATAAAATACATACTTATCAACTGATAAATAGAAGACAGATGACAACAACTAATTCTAAATCATTTGAGACTGTTGTAAATAGCTATCCTTTTTCTAAGACCTTTAACAAATATCAAACAACTATTTTCAAATGTTCTGTTCCTATTTTTAAAGTTTGCTTTAAGACTTCTAAAATGGTTGACCTACCCTTGTATGTCATCAAACGGTGGCCTCATGATTTCTTTTTCTCTTTTAGTAATTTTATTTTAAATATAAGAGAAAATGGACGATTATGATGTCTACAAATTATTATGACGTAAATGAAACTCTACTAACTAGATTTTTTTATATTTTATTATTTTTTTCTACAAATAAGATTGACTTTTAAGTGTTAAAAGTCGAAACCATTATATGTACAAAAAGTGTTAAATATATTAGTGGATGCCCAAATCATTTTATGTACTGCAGTATTAAAAATTAACATGATATCAAAGCTGATTTTGTTTTAGATTTAACTCTAGGGAAACTTGAAAAAATAGGAATAATATATCAATGTAGAGAAACACATAAAAATAATTGTTTAGCATCTGTTCTTATTGGTAAAAGTCCTTACTTCACCCGTAATAAAAAAATAATATTCAAAACACTAAAAATATTTGTAAGAATTTTTTCCCACCAGAAATAGATTAGTTTTTTTTTTTTTTTTTGGAATGAAATATATTTTGACTTGGTCAAACTTGGTAACCGAAGAGATGTTGTTTTGGTAGTTTATTATCTGATTCAAGGGAAGGTATCTAATTCGAGTTACTGAATCATGTTGTTGTTCCGTATCTGAGTGATTGAACGTGTCACACATGCACATAACAACACATCGTTAAGTGAAAACTCCAGATCATGAGTGTTCGGGAGACCACCTTCGGCCATTAATTTGAAGTTTATTTATTTTCATATTTGTTACATGCATTCTATTGGTGGAGGTTAAGACACGTGAAAAGTATTGGAACAAACAGAAGCTAAATATAAATCTTCTTGAATAACATAAAAATCAATTGTCCCAATCACGAAAATAGTTGGAGTATCAAATATGATATGCAAGTGTATTTAGAGCACCATTTATAACATTAACCCTTATTTGTGTTCATAATTTTTATTACAAAAAAGGTTAAAACATTGATCAAATAATCAAAACATGAAAATAAAGTTAAAACTTACGAAGACCCGGGTTTCAAGCCGGGTACAAAACTAGTTTTATTTAAATGAAAATGAATTTACAAAGTTGAATTATATACACCAAATTTATATTCTTAATTTCTCATAAAAAAAATTACTTAAAAAAATCTTAATTTCACACCTTCATCCAACCCCCAAAGTGAGGCACACCCGTTTGCGGAATCCAAGTATCTCCTAACAAATATTTAGCGGAAGTGAAAGACTCAGCTGTTTCCGCATTTATCTTGTGGTATCCTTTCCATGCCACTCTTTTGTCAATGGGCGCACCCGCACCTCTATTGTCAAATTCGGCATAAAAACACGTGTCCATAAAATTTGTACCGGGCCACGGTGCCCACCCTTCGGGATCGATGATGCCGTCAATAGCCGATTGTATTATGACCGTCCTCGAGAACCCCTTCCAAGGGCGGCCGAGATAAACTGTAAACTCTTTGTTCTTTTCCAGTAGTGTGGGTTCTGGAACAATTTCGCAATTTTGAAGCACGTACCCTGTTTGCTCTTGACGCGCATCGCGACCTTGAGCTGTGACCATGCATTTTTGTCCGGGACCGGGTTTTCGGACAACCATTTTACAGTTTTGGAATACTGCAGCCGCGTCCCCAAAGATGAAGTCAACGGTGCCAGTAATGGTGCAGCCACGATAAAATTGGCGGAACTTTTGAGCGTAGAGAGTATCTTGGTAGCCGTCCATGTGACAATTGTAAAAAATGGCTTTATCCGCTTGTACGCGAAGTGCCACGGCTTGGTGCCCATCCGGTCCTGCTGTGTTCTCGAATCCAATGTCTTTAGCTATGAAGTCAGCTCCTAAAATTGCTGCTCAAAAATACAATTAATGTGTAATGGGTCTTATAAAACTAATGTGTTTTAACCAAAGAGTCTAAAGTTGTGTAGAAGTAACACATAGGACAACGAGTCAGGTAAATACACAAATATGCCTATCAAACCACTTATTGTAAGGCTCAGGGTTACGACTTGTTTTGCGAAACAGAACACGCAGTAGAACGAAATCAAGTTAAACCGCTTATAACCTTAATGGACAGGGGGAAACACATGCATGCTCATCAGACCACTTATATAAACCTATATCTGATGTTACCAAATCAAATGCGTAATAACCGCAAGACTGTTGACTTATTTATCAGCTCCAAAATAATTCAATACAACCGGAGGGAAAACGCATGCATGTTCATCGGACCACTTTTATCAACCTATACTTGATGTTACCAAATCAAATTCGTGATAACCACCAGTCTGTTGGCTTATTTATCAACTCTAAAACAATTCAATCACTTAACGAAAGGGTTAGGATAAACAAGAGCTAATCAATAAATGTACTTACAAAATGTGGAGGTCTTGAAAGTTTGGACTCCTGCAGCATAATTCAAGTTTCCGGTAAACCTAGTTTTTGTTGGACCATCTCCATAGAGTACAACATTTGTCATGTGCTTATCGAACATCACATGTTCCCCATATACTCCTTCCTTCACATGTATCACAAATTGTTTATCATTGTTCTTGGGAATTTCATTCAATGCTTCGCTTAGCGTCTTATACTTTCCACTTCCGTCCTTCGCAACGACCACATTGGGTTGCAAATTTTGTATGCTGACGCCCAAAAGTCGTCGCTTCCTAGGGTTAATCCACGACGGTAATCCATCGGTCCATAGGAGACGCCGACTTGTAACGCCGTCAACTTTGAGCGACTTGAGCAATTTGTTGAGTTGTTCAATCATGTCGAGGCCAGTGATCGTGAACTGTCGCGAGCTTTCCAAGAATTTCGTCATTTTCTCCCCGAAATCACTCGTTGTGTTCTTGAAGCCGTCCTTACACACCGTTTGGTCCGTGATGACGCTACTAACCCAAACTTTGAGATCCTCCATGTACTCGTCCATTTTTTTCGGGTCAAACTTGTCAACGCGATTAAACGACTTCTTCAATGAATCGATGGACTCTTCCAGGAGCTGGCCGCAAATATCGAAAGCTTGTCTCGTCATGTTGTCTTTGGTCGCCTCCTTAAGTGTATCTGAGTGCTTGATCGCCTCTTTTATCTTGACCATCGTTGCCTCGAAACTTGCCTTCACGAGTTCCTTGGGGTCACTGGAATTAGAGTGTTTGACCGTATCTTCGCACGTTGTTTTGTATTCAGCGGAGTGACAAATCGCTGCCTTTGTTGAGGTTGATACTTTATTGTTGTCGCTAACCTTTTCGGAGCTGCGGTTCATGGTTACCGCGACCGCAGCCACAACTCCGACGAGGACAATCATAGAAATTGCTATGATACCGGCGTTTGCCATTATTGATAGTTAACACAAAAATCGATAAACTTTTCTAAAAAAATTGCTCTCACAAGAGCAATAGGGGCTTTATTCACTACAAAACTTGGTGCCCCTCGGGCTCTAATTTGGGTCTAATGTTCAGGTTCAATTTATATTCGTTGTGGGTGCTATTTAGGGAAATTAAAGTTAGTTATTATAGTTACAAATTTGTGGTGTGACAGTATTTGGCGGGAATGGATTGTGCTGATTCCTACTAGTCATTCATTTTAGCTCAAGACTTGCTATATTTGTAATAAAAACTAGTGTTCACTAAGTAATTATTAAATATTTACGTAAAAGTATACTTCCTCTGTCCTAAAATAGGGTGTCGTGTTTAAAATTTTGTAATTATATGCAACTATGCTTGTATCAAAATCGGAAATGCTTTATTTTTCTTGTTGATGATTACACACATAATTATTTGTGCTTACATTTGAAAATCGATCCATATGTAGTTAAACCTCAAGCTTCAACTCGTTCTTAATAGTATAGTTAATAGCACGATTCATTGTAAAACTTGCTCGATTAATTACTTTGCCATCTTATTCACGTGTTATGGTAGGAGCCTAATCGTATGTCCAAGTTCATGCCTCTTGAGCTTGAGTTGCAGTATGGATTTCGGACCATGGTTGTATTTTTTTCAACTTTAATTTGTTTCCATGTGTGTTTGGTTCTCGTGAATGTGGTTGATACGTGTCTAATTAGGTTGCATGTGAAATTGTTGCATATAGGATATCTTAGCATAATTTAGGTTTCTTTCTCTTAATTTTTTTTAACTTCACCGCATGAGGACATGCTCGAGGTTAAGTTTGGGAAGGTTTGATAACTTGCATTTTATGCTAGTTATTGAACCCTCAATTATGCATAGTTGTCCTGTTTTGTTCGTGTTTTGCACTTGAATTGCTCTTATTTGAGTGTAAATAGTCTTAATTTCCTTTGTTTGTGCTTAAGTGTCAAGAAATTTGAATTTGGTGTATTTTCGGTGTTTTTAAGCTTAATTATGCTTATTCCAATAATGCTTGTTTTAGTGTTCTGGACGTTTTCAGGATATTACGAGCAGGTTCAAGTCAAGAAAGGGAGTTGAAACCGAAGTCGGAAAGTTAAAAGTAGAAAAAGGTCTCCAGTGTTGCAGCATTGGCCTGCAGTGCCACGACGCCCATGAGTCAACAAAAGTAAGTTCAATAAAGTCAACACACGTGAACCTCCACCCTCTCAAGATGACATATTCACCCTAAGTTATGAACAATCTTTACAAGGGACGTTGTGTACATACGTGGGCTCGGGTGACCACATTGAATAAGATTATGCTAGATAGAATAAATTAAGCCATCGTACTCGTAGAAATTAACTACATCCTAATTCACGTTTTCTCCAAATCCGGGTATTACGTTCTTATCTCTCTTGCTTCAATTTCTCATTACAATTTCTTATTGCATGTTCACCATTTTCACACACATCATCATCCCCCGTAAACTGTTTAATTTCTTTCCTAGTACAGTTAACGTTAGCATTAAGTTACCCTCTAGAAACTGTCTCAAGTTTTCCGTGGATACGATACTCAGACTTCACTATCCAATATTACAAGCTCGACACTGGTATACTTGCCGTAGTCGCACCACAAAACCATTTAATTTTCATTTTAGATCATTTTTAAATATTCTCATGCAATTCGTTATAAGTTTATCAACACTTTCTTACTAAATAACTCACAACTTATTGTTAAAAGCTAGAGTCTAAACATAAAAAATGCTTATAAACTCTACCTACTTGTGAGCTATATTTTAGAAGATAACATGAACATCGTCTTATTCTTTCTCATAATATAAACATAGATTCAATGTAGGAATAAAGATAGAAAACTGAAAAACTCAAAGACGAGTACACATAAATTAGGGTTGCTTTCTTTTTTCCTCTACCATTTTGAGAGTCGAGTAGGGATTTCGTGCGGTTATACATCTACTCTTGATTTTCAAATCAGTAAAGGCATATTGGGTTTATTATTCAGGCTTATGGGGGTGATTTCAGTGCTTTTGACATGATTATTCAAGAAGTGTTAACCATTGTGTCTCAGTTGTATAGTGTCAACTTTGTTGTTTGCAAGTTAGTTTGCGAATCAAGTGGCCTACAAGTTAGTTATGTATGCGGTCTCTTTGTTAAACTCGTCTGGGTGAATTGGTCTCCAAGGCCCTTATTTTATACAGTTTTTGTTATCGTCCAATTTAAAGTAATAAAAAAAAAACTATTTTGCGCGGGAAAGAAATTACAAAATTGAATAAATTTCCTCTTTATTATTAATAAGAAAACATACAAAAGTTAACTCTCTTTTCTTATCACATTCATCCACCCACTAAAGTAAGGCACACCAGTTTGAGGAATCCAAGTATCCCCTAACAAATATTTTCCTGGAACAAAAGACTGAGCAGTCTCAGCATTTATCCTCTGATACCCTTTCCATTCAACTCTTTTGTCAATAGGTGCACCATGCCCTCTATTGTCAAATTCAGCATAATAGCAAGTGTCTGTGAATGTGGTGCCTGGCCATGGTGCCCACCCTTGTGGGTCAACCACGTGACCAATTTTCGATTGAATTACAATTGTCCTTGAGAATTGTTTCCACGGGCGGCCCAAGTACACCTTGAACTCTTTTCGGTCCTCTTTTTTAGCATTAGCTAATGCACGTTCTGCATATATGTGACAATTTTGCAACACAATTCCCGTAGATTCTTGGTGAGCGTCTCGCCCTTGTGCAGTCACCATGCAATTTTGTCCACGCCCTGGTTTCCGCACAACCATGTTACAGTTTTGGAACACAACAGCTGCATCTCCAAAGATGAAATCTACTGTGCCACTGATGGTACAATCACGGTAGAACTGGCGAAACTTTTGTGCGTAGAGGGTGTCTTGGTAGCCATTCATGTGGCAATTGAAGAATACAGATTTATCGGCTTGTACACGTAGAGCTACGGCCTGATGCCCTTCGGGTCCTGCTGAGTTCTCGAATCCAATGTCCTTAGCTATGAAGTCGCTTCCCAAGATGGCTGCTCAAAAAGTACCATAGTTGAATAATTGGTAATATATAATAAAGTAAAATCATACATAAACTTTTAACTAAAAAAATAAGTGTACAATCGTTACGTGTCAGTGTTTGAGGCATGTCAATCATATATGGTTACCAGTTTGACCAAAAAAAGAAAAGCTTACCTTGTGAGTTAAGGAATTCCATCAAATAATCCTTAAATTTAGCAACAAAATGAAAAACAATTAAAAAACTATAAAATTTTGAAATCAACTAATGCTATACTCACAAACTGTTGAGGTCTTGAAAGTTTGCACTCCGTCCGCATAATTCAAATTCCCGGTGATTTTTGTTTTTGTTGGGCCATCTCCATAGAGTACAACATGGGTCATGTGCTTAGTAAACACCAAATGTTCTTCATAAACTCCTTCCTTTACATATATCAAAAAGGGTTGCATATTTTTCTTGGGAATTTCCGCCAACGATTCATTGATTGTCTTGTACTTCCCACTTCCGTCCTTAGCGACAACCACATTGGGTTGTAGGCTTTGTGTGCTAAGAAGTCGGCGTCGTTCAGAACTCATCCACATTGGGAGTCTATCATCATTTGAGAGAAGGCGTCGGTGGGAGGCGCCTTCAATATTGAGTACATTGAGTACGTTGTGCAATTGTTCAATTATGTCAAGACCAGTGATGGTCAACTTTCGCGCACTTTCTAAGATATCTTCCATCTCTTCACCTGCATCCCCAGTAGTGTTGACGAAACCATCCTTGCATACCGTTTGGTCTGAGAGGACGCCACTAACCCACACTTTGAGATCCTCAAGATACTCTTCAATATTCAGGGGTTCAAAGCGGTCAACGCGGTCAAAAGTTTGTTGGAGCCAATCAATGGAATCTACCATGAGCTCGTCGCATATTTCAAAGGCTTGTCTCGTCATGTTGTCATTGGTCTCTTCCTTAAGATCATTCACATTTTTGGTTGCTTTATTTATTTCATCCATGATCGATTTGACCCATATTTGCACGAGATCCTTGGGGTCGTTGGAATCTGAGGATTTGAATGTTTCTTCGCATGTTGATTTGTATTCGGCGGATTGGCATAACGCAGTCTTGGTTGAAGTTGATAAAGATCCATTGTTCTTCTCGTCATGTTTTAAACTAAAAATGACGGTAAAGGCTATTGCACCAAGTGTTCCCACTATGACAATTATGGAAATGGCTATGACACCGGCTTTTGGCGCCTCCGCCATAAGTGCACAAACACTATTCCAATGGCTTAAATCAACAAGTTAATTACTAATCACGTCACTTGTTGACATGTAGCATTTGTGCACTTATTAGCTCGAGGAGCTTTAGGGGCTATCTCCCTTATTAAACTTATTGCCCCTAGCTCTTATTTGAGATCAAATGTTGATAGACAATTTATATTCCCACTGGTTACTATATTAATGTGAAAGTTAGTTATTTAAGTTAATTTTTTATGGGTAGGAGAGTTGTTTTAGGGGTTGGGGTGGGCTGTGGATGCTAAAAAACTATTGGTTCATTCAATTCATTCTATATTTGTATTCATAACTTTGGACTAGTAAGTATTAACCCTGAGATAAGATAGTCATGAATCTCTATTTGATAATGTTTAAAATAAATTGATTCGGCATAAAAAAAAAATTGAAGTAAATTCGCCAATGAGAGATCGACACGTGGCACTTCGACTCAACAAAAAAAGTTGTTAGCCGGTCCAAACCGGACAGAGCGACCCGAAAAATGAAGTTCTCCAAAAATATCGAACACTATACTCATATTGAAGAGAAAAATACAAGGAGCGCAACCGTTCAAACGTAAGTCGAATCAGATTTCAAACGAACCCGGAATGGCCAAAAACAATTTTCAACGAAGGACCCAAAAAGGTCACGTGGAAATCACACACTTGGCGCGGTCTCGAAATCAGCACGCACAAAAGCCCATGAGAGATCGACACGTGGCACGCCTACTCAGACGAAAAAATGGTTAGCCAGTCCAAACTGGTCAGAGCGACCCGAAAAATGAAGTCCTCCAAAAATATACAACACTATACTCATATTGAAGAGAAAAATGCAAGGAGCGCACGTTCAAACGGAAGTCGAATCATACTTCAAAGGAACTCGGAATGGCAAAAAAAAAAAATCCATCGAACGACCCAAAAAGGTCACATGCAATGACATGCTTGGCGCAACCTCGAAATCAACGCGCATAAAAGCCCGTGGCCCACTCAAATAAGCTCTCCACATAAACAGCTCCTCACCCAAACAGTTCCACACAAAAAACTCCCCACACAAACAGCTCCACACAAACAACTCCCCAAATTTATTCTCTCCCTCACTACAACACACTCCATATTTTTATTCTCCCTCTCACACCATTCCAAAATAAATGAGACTAAGCCTCCACGTCGTCACCAAGCATTTTTGCCATTCGCCATCACCAGCATTTTGGCCATTCGTCGTCACCAGCATTTTGGTCATTCGCCGACACATCATCATGTCCACTTTTAGCTGTCCTCCGTCCATGATTGAACAAATAAACCATACATGCTACTCGTCATGCCTCACACCAACTTCGTCCATAAGTCATATTCCAAACGACTCGCTATAGGAGTATCGACCACGTCAAACATGTGCTCCAGTCCTGTTGGTGTGACAGACCAACGAGATGGACACCAAGACTACAACCGAACTCCTGCAATCGGGCTCGTGACGTCGGAAGACGAAAGGTCAACCGTGGCAGGTAAGTCAAAACTATAAATAGGGCCCCAAGGCCTCTCGTGAAAAGGTCAGATTTTTTTATCATTGGAGCACTCGTAATATCGAATCGAAAACTCGCTCTATGTGTTTTTCGTGTTCTTCGTGCGTTATTCACTTTTTGAACGAGCCACGGAGTAAAGATTCAGTCTCTAGGTTCTATAAACTGTTTGTGTGAGATTCTCATTCTCACGCCAAAGGCTGTTTCCTAGGATCACTCCTGGGGCTCAATTTAATGGTGCGCTACCTTGCGCAGAATTTCCCCAAACCTGGATTGAGGACGTTACTGTCAACGTCTAGATTGTGAACGTCACCGTCATCAAGACAAATCTTAACTTGGAATTTGACTCGGACCCTGACTCAAACCTTGACTCTTAACTTGGATTGTACTTTGACCTTGTCTTTGGAAAAGAAGACCTATTACTATTTTGATTTGAAAAAAATAGTTCAATCATAAATAAAATAGAGCACGATTTTTTAGACAAATTGTGTATTATTGTTTTTTTTAATGTGTCAAAATAAGGTTTAATTGTAAAATATTGTGTGTTGTATAAAATAAAAAAGTTTAAAAAACATAGTACCACTTTCTTCGGTATTGGATGCATATTTTCTAACAACTTTTCCAACCATTTTCTGGCCAAATTCTTATGATTTCTTGTTAATTTTTGTTTATTCTGTAGTTTTAGGAAGGTATGTTATCTATGAAAGTTCTTTTCATTCTCCACTTGTGGCTCAATCTCTTCTAGGAACCTTTGCAGCCTCCTCTAATTAGTTAATTAAGATTCTGCTCACAAATTAAGAGTTAAGAAATCTCATATTAAAAAGATTAATGTGAAGTTTGTTACCACTAATATTGGGCCGCCCAAATACACAAGGTGACTGGTGGGCTAGAATCGGGAGGTTTGCGGATGCAGGTTTACAAAAGGTGACTGGTGGGCTAGAATCGGGAGGTTTGCGGATGCAGGTTTACAAAAAAATTAACACCTTTATAGTGTATTTTTCTCATACTTATCATTATTTTGGAATACTTGGTAGAGTCACCCTTGGCGAGATTTTGGGCTCGCTAGAAGGATAGGATGCCTTGCTATTCAAGATAGGCTAGGGTGTTTGGTTGCCCGATATTTGGATATAGTCAAGTGTTCGGGCTTTCTTCTTGAGGTGGATGGCCTCACCCATCTACCTGTCAGCTTTTGAGGAAACTAATTATTAATTTATGAAGGAAAAATGTCCATTTTGGTCACTGTACTATCCATTTCGTGTTGTTTTAGTCATCAACCTTTAAGACGTGTCATTTTAGTCCACTTTAAAGTTTGCCAGTGCCGTTTAAATCCAAAGGTTAAAAATATCGTGCAACGGTAGGACATTCCGTTAAAATGTGAGACGGAAGCCGTTA
>JAYMTA010004660.1:0-12348 GCA_036897625.1 Pelargonium cotyledonis
TTAAAGCTTAAGGGTCTGTTTGGTTTCAATTTTTTTTAAGTTTGAGGGTATTTTGGTCTTTTTGACTCATCAAACGGAAAAATGAATGAAAAAATGGACGTGCAAAAATGTGGCAATCTTTAGGGGTGGTAAAAGTAACATCATGATTTTTAAGGGAGACATGTGTAATAAGCATAGTTAAGAGAGGAGTTACGTGTAATTTTTCCTTCTAATAATAAGTCATGGTGTTGTGTTTGATCATCAAAGAAAGCACCCAAACTCATGTGAAGCTCAACAATATACGTAATCTCACAAACTAACTAAGATCCTTCACCTCACAAGTAGGCTTTAAAGCAGATCTTACTTCACCAATAATCATTCACACATTGTCATTTCATCGATTTGATTTGTATATACAAATACTCTCCTCGGGAAGAGAGAAAATATCATAATTCACATTGAAATTTTCTCTCTTTAATTACATTATCTTCTTAGAATTCATTTTAGAATCATTTATATCAATGTGTGATTTACATCTCCCAGAGTTGATTCTTACTTTTATGTTAGAAGCAGATTCTTATACATACACTTGAATCTCCCAATACTTACGAGCAAACTTTAGAATTTCAAGAGTAAGGACTCTAGCCTCTACCCCCTAAGACCTCACCCTCCAACTTCGTCTTCTAGATTTGATAACAACTTTAACACGTGGAAAAAAAAAAAGACTATACACTCTAGCTTGCTAATTGTACAAGTAAAAATGAATAAATGAACCATACTTTCACTTGTTTGAGGGTTCTGCTAGAAAAAATGAAAAAAAAAATGATTTTTATGGGTAACTAGACTATATTCAAATTTAGGATTCCATATATATATATGCCTCCATTAAAACGAACTTATATTAGGATTTGTTTGGGTGAGCTAAAATATAATATGTACAGTAATTAACAATTTAATTATTTTAAAACCAAAGTGGAAATTCAAAACACAACTTTGTTCCATACATTCAATATATAATGTTTTTTTTTAATTAAAATTTGCGTACATATTGTACTATCTAAGTATCTAACATAGTAACATGTACATATATCCAACATTGAGTCAGAAGATAATTGGCTTTAACAAAAAATAGTACACCTGCCTGATAAAAACAAAAATTATTTAGAAAAAAGAAAAAAAAAACTCAAAAAGAATAAAGAAACCTGTGAAAATCTGTCATATATATCTCTGTCTCTCTTTAAAATATTAATTTCCACAACCCTATGTGTTAATCTAATAGCCTAAAAATCAATAGCTCATCTGTTTCTCATCTGTTTTTGTTAATGTATTGTACCCTTTTTCTGCTTCTGCTCTGTTTCAGATCCTAATAGTTCTCATTATATACCCAAAATAAAATCAGGTTTTCCTTTTTTTTTCTCTTTTGACTGGTTTTTGTTCTGTTTCTGAGCTCATCCAATAATGGTGGGTGAGAATAAGAGGAGGAAGAAGAAGCGTGGCGGTAGCAAGAGGAAGATGACGGCGGAGCAGAGCGTCGCTCACAAGTTCGTTTGCGAGTGGGTGTTTTTGGATGAGCCTCTGGTTCCGGCTGCGGCTTTGGACGATTTTGGGGTGCAGAGGTGGATGGGAAAGGGTGTGGATAAGGTGGTTTTTGAATTGCACTCGCACTCCAAATTCAGTGATGGCTACTTGTCTCCGACCAAGCTCATCGAGAAGGCTCATGCTAATGGGGTGAGTTTGGTTTTGTTTTGGTTTGGGTCGGTTGTGAAAGTTTGAATTTTTAGTGAACGTTTCATGTGGGTTTTGGTTTTCATGGGTTGATTGGTTTGTGATGGTCTTGAATTTTGAGTTTTGAATTGATATCTGCAATGGGTTTTGCTTTTTTTTTTTTACTATGGGTTTTTGAGTTTGTGTTGTTGTGCAGTTCAAAAAGCTTATCTCTGAATCATTATTTGTTTGTTTTGCTGATTTTCATAGATGACTGTTTCTTTTCTGAGGATAAGAACTGTTTGTTCTGGAGGTGGTTCAATGTATTATCTGCTTTCTGTTTTGCTGGTTGTTCTGTGATATCTTAGATTCTTTATTTTTAAGTGTTCTAATGGTGTGGATATGAGGTACTATTATTTTGTCCTTGTTCTTAATATGCACTGCAGTGTCAAGTTTTACTCTTTTACCATATGCTGGAAGTACTATTCCTCTTAAGCCAACTCATTAGCTTGATAGAATGCTTGTCCTGGTCTAGTTTCGAAAAAAAATTGGGCTTCTGTTTAAATTTTGCTTACCTTATGACCTTGGCTTGGTCAGGGCCGGGATGTTATTGTTGCCCACACCTAGGTTAGCAATTGGGTAATAACTAAGAACTGTAATTGTCGAGGTAATTGAAAATCAGGTCTGTACATTGGTGCTGTGGTAAAGTGTGTCAAGCTTAAGTGGCTTGGTCATAGCTAGTGCTTAATGCTTGCTAGTGATAGTGGCTTCCAATATTTCTTTTGCCAAATATTGGTTGATGTTTGTGATGCAAAGTGGATCAAATGTTAAAAACTTGTGGTTGGCGCCTTCTGTACTATTATTACAAGGAAATCTATTACTCTTTTTTACTTTTCTTTACATTAGAAATACATGTCTTGCCTAATCAGTTTGGAGCTTAATACTTATAAGTTGCCTGTTTTTAAACTGTACTTCGGGAAAGGACATCAATAATTCCATGTTAAGATTTGAAGTGATGACTGTTTATTTTAAGAGATAAATGATTGTAGCATTGGTAAGAGAGAATATGATTCATTTAACTTTCTCAAGCTTTTGTGCAAGACATAAATCCCATTGGAGGCGTTGGCTTTGTGATTTAATTAGTTAAATGTGTTCAGAACAGGTGAAAGTTCTTTCTCTAACAGATCATGATACGATGTCTGGCATCCCTGAGGCTCTGAATGCAGCTAGTAAATATGGCATTAAGATAATTCCTGGGGTCGAAATTAGCACAATATACTCCCCAAGGTTAGTTTCAACGTCACTTGTAGTTCGATCTAATAATTCACTATATGTATATCTACTGTAGATAAGGTAATCTTCTAATAGTGTCTTTTTTCTCTTAGGCGCATAGACATAACTAGAACTTTTAAAAAATAGAGTAGCAAGATTGATATTGGGAAGGATTTTTTTTTTTTTTTTTTTCCCCATGATGCTATTTTCTTCTGATACATGCCACTTGACTGAAAACAGAGAGGAGACTGAATCAGAGGAACCAGTGCACATACTTGCATATTACAGCAGTTGCGGCCCAAAAAGGTTCGAGGCACTGGAAAATTTGTTGGCTAACATAAGGGATGGCCGTTTCCTCCGTGCCAAGGACATGGTCACAAAATTGAATAAGCTCAAGTTGCCTCTTAAGTTAGAGCATGTTTCTAGAATAGCAGGCAATGGAGTTGCTCCAGGGAGACTGCACGTAGCTCGAGCGATGGTTGAGGCAGGCCATGTTGAGAATCTGAAACAAGCTTTTACAAGATACCTTTATGATGGTGGACCTGCATATTCCACGTAAATATATGATGCCGACTGCTTTTTTATTAATTTATTTTATGCATGTTTTTTATTCAGAGAATTGATGGATGGCAATTTTTGTTTGCTATGAATGCAGGGGAAGTGAGCCTCTTGCAGAGGAAGCAGTGAGGTTAATATGTGACACTGGAGGTGTGGCAGTGCTGGCTCATCCATGGGCACTGAAAAATCCTGTTCCAATTATAAGGAGATTGAAAGAAGCAGGACTTCATGGGATAGAGGTCTACAGAAGTGATGGTAAACTGTCAGGTAAATGATGTTGCTGTGTTTTCTCATCATATGTTTCACTTCATATTCAGTTTATGCCTTGCCCATTTCAGCGATTGTTAAATGCTATGTTTTATTGAAAATTATGATTTTAAAGAGATCCAGGAACATGTCACCTTCACAACCATAAAAATGAGACAAGAATATCTATTGGCTGATGAACGTTGTTACTCTTACAATGCTCTAATACTTTGAGTGTCTTGCGTCCCACAAGCCCCGTGTGAATTTGTTTTAACAAGCTTAAGGGATCACTCTAACATATAATAAGGATATTATTGGTAATTCATATGCATCTCACTTTCTCAAAAGGAAAGAGACTCAATTTGGGACAATTTTTAGAGAAACAAACACTCATTTTGGGGTGAGGTATTAGGTACTGACTTGTTTGCACGACAGTTTACAGTGACTTAGCGGATACATATGATCTTGTGAAGCTCGGAGGGTCAGATTTTCACGGCAGAGGTGGGCAAGGTGAGTCTGCTCTGGGAAGTGTAGGCCTTCCAGTGTTGGCTCAGCAGGACTTCCTCAAACTAGCTCGGCCTATCTGGTGCAATGCCATTAGGGACATTCTTGACAGTTATGCCGAGGAACCCTCTGATCTAAATCTACAGAGAATCACAAGGTTCGCAGGTTCCAGCTTCTTCAAGGGAAGTGCAGCTTCTGTGGCTTGCGGCAAAGACTTGATTGATCGTTGCATGTCTACGTGGCTAACAAATGAAGAGAGACAGAATTCAGAATTCGAGGCAATCAGGATGAAGCTTTCCGATATTCCAGTCATGCAAGGAGGCTCTCAGGTTGAATATGGTACATAGGTCTAATCTAATGTGTTATGTCTTCACTTGCCTTTTTTTTCTCACGGTGATGATAATTTAGGAAATTGGAGCAACATTTTATTGAAGTACAATTGTAGCTTTCTCAGCCTTTTTTTCTGATATGGCTAGTGAGCAATGTCTTCGATTGTCAAAGGATTTCATATTTGTTTGTCATGCTATTTGGACTTTGGCATCATGTTGTACTATTGTATTTTGTTCAACTCAATAAAGCATTAGACAATTTATTGTGTTGGCAATATTGCTGTTTGTTTATTTTGATTTTGAAGTCTGTTTATGAGCATCACCTGGCAAAGCGGGCCTAAACTGGCCGGGTCAAAAAACTAGTATCTTTATCGGACTACTTTTTGTTAACCCTAAAGTCTCTCATCATCTGGTGAGACAGTGTGACAAAAAATAATCTTTCAACAGGTGAAATCACCAAACATACAGCTTCAAAGGCCTTTTTTTTTTTTTTTTTTTTTTTTCTTTCTTTCTTTGGAGGCCATTTACAAAGCATATTTGATGCATAAGATTAATTGGATATGGAGTGAATTCAAAAGGCTGCACAGGTCGATCAGTTTTAAAGAGAAGAAAGGAGGCCACTTTGATGATGGTCAAGAAAAATTGAGATGTAACAATGAAATTTCAAATTGATTGGTTTTAAATAGAGCTACAACAAATTATAATCATAATCACCCTAAAGATATATTAGCACAAGTTCTTGAACACTATTACAATTAAATAGTTTGCTTGTATACTTTTACTCCAAAATTTAGGACAAGCCTAATTAAGCTCCTTTGTAGCACCACCTCTGATGTTGCCCCGAAAGCCAAACACGGATATAGCATAAATTTGCACAGCATATCCAGAATCTCATCTGAACTTCCCAATTTCCATCTTCTTCCTGATTGTTTTTTGCCCATGGTAAATGAGTGAATCTAGTATCCCCGCAACGGTGAAAATGCCTACATAAACAAGGGCACACATATCACTTCAAGTTCCGTCATAGCAGCGTGTAATTATAGCAGGTAAGTTTACTAGAGTGTTAGACTAAGTGTTATGAGTTAGAATAAGTTACGATGTATATTGCATTGAATAGTTTATTTGCATTAACTGGGCAGCGTAGCCCTATGTGCTAACCCAATATCACTTCTGTCCCCATAGTTATCGTGTTGAATAATGTTTTGAAGGTAACGGGACAGACAAGTGTGTGTGTGTGTGTGTGTGTGTGTGTGTGTGTGAGAGAGAGAGAGAGAGAGAGATTACCTCCAATTATAGCACATATATGTGTCATGAAGTGCAAGAATGATGAATGTTGCTCTATGTAGGTCACCTGCAGAAGACGAGCACAAAGTCAGTCTCACAAATAATCAGAGAAATCAGAAATCAGACAGCTAATCTTTATAATTATTAAATAACTACTCAGTGCACACATAGGCAGTTAAATCACTTGTGAATTACAACCATATCTATGAACAAATTTTTAGAATCCCACAGAAAGTCTCTAGAACATAAGAATATAAGGCCCCTGTTCTTTCACTAAACTAAATATGGAAATGTTTTACACTAATAGCTAAATAAAGGAAAATAGACCAATTTGGGAGAATGATCTGCACTGAGTTTGTTTTTACCTGACTGGACCTAACTTCCTTCTTCTAAGGTTATCATTGGAACATCATATGATTTTAAAATAAATAAATAAATAGATAAAATCTTTAAGAAGATTTTTATTAGTCGTTTTAAGTCACTAGTAAGACGAGTGCACAGGAACTCACCTTGATTGGAGACAGATCATAAAAGAAGAAAACACCAGGGATAGACTGAAACCGACCGAATTCTGTACTCCTGTAATGTTCTGTCACAGAGAACTGCATAAAAGATTGCCAGAGATGTCAAAGGCATGATCCAGTAAGGCAGTAACATGGAACAATCCATTCTTCATATGTGTAGCAGTACCTGATTTGACTTGATAGTGCGGCCTCTAATGTCACTGTATACTGTAGGGACCACCTGGAAAGCAAAGAGCAGCAAGAAAAATCATCACCTCCAATTTAACATTGTTCCCGAGAACTCTGTTAGCATAATAGGCAAGCATAAAGGCCAAAACTTGCATTGCCTAGACAGCCCAACAGGGTGGTATGAATGTGTGATGTGCTTGAAGGGAGAGTAGTAGGACAATTCAGGGACAAGGAACATTTTACCCTAGACAGTTGTGCTCAGAATTTAATTTTCTGAAAGACTTTCCAATTCCAAGTACCAAAATTCAGAAGCTGTTGATTTTTATGTATTAAATTTTATTGTGGGTCTCTCTTATGTTGTTTAATGTGTTAACAACAAACAGCGTTAGTATTATTAATAAACCCAAATAATTTTATAGCAAAAGCAACCATAAATATAGATATTTTAATTCAAATACCAACCTTGATGAAGTACTGGTACATGCCATTTGGCTTTTCATGATCCCATAGCACCCTGAAACACCAAAGGAAATGTTTCATGGAAATGGAATGAGAGAGAGATCTACCAGAGCAGAACCACAATCACAAAATATATATACGTGTGTGGTATTAAAAAAATCATTATTTGGAAATACAAAAAAATAAAAAATAAAAAACAAATGTTTGAAGGGAAAAAACACATGGTGTAGGGATTGCTATTTCCACTTCAGGATTTGCTGATTCCACTAAAAGTGAAAGGCAAACTCAATTCGATTGAGCACAATCATGAATTTTCAAACAAATACAGTAGACAGAAAATATCTATGAAAGTATCAACTTTAACGCCAGCTTGCATGGTATTACTATCATAGTATCATATGATAACATGTAATTAAATAATTCTGGAATACTTTATATTTGAACTAGCATGATGAAAAACGTAATCGAGTTTATTTTGATCTCATAAAATATGCTATGAATGTACAAAACTTTGCAGGAGAAAGAGATGATTACCCATCAAGGGGGTTAACTGCGCCAGGAAATGGTTCTCCAAAAGCTAACTTGTTGATTCTGTGACTTATCTGTACAATGACATATAATCACAAACAATGTTTTGCAATAACTTAATACAACACAATTATTATTTATATCTCAGGAACACATAGTAAACACATTTAATATTTATCTCAGTAAGCTAAGATCCCCTGATATCTCTTACATTATAAATATCTGTTTCGAAGGCCAGCAAATCGTGGATGTGAACATTAGACTGATGAAAGCTTTTTCCAACTGCGAAATGAAAATTTCCAGCCACTTTATTTACTTCCAGAGATCCATAGACATTGCATCCTTCACCTTCTTCATCTTTGACCTTTTGAACAAAACCTTCTCTCTTGCACTGCATATCATGAAAGATATATGAGTAAAAAAAAACAATGACAATAAACTTCTTAACTTCCTGAGCTTGAAGCTAGAATGAGAAACTTGCAGTGTAAAAAATGTGTTTCCAGTGCAACTAATGCTCTTGTTAAGTTTGTTGTTGCTAATGGTCAAGACAACAAACTGCAAAAATGATACTGTCTACTATGTCTCTGACTCTGCAGAGTGTCAAATGATGCTGATCATCATCATGGCCAAATTATAAAGAACAAAGTCACCAAATGATCTACGTGCTGGCATATGTTTTTCTCATAACTGAAGGATCAAAGTAACATTTTGCCAGTGCATAACAAATTGAAATTTTGAAAGAGTACCCAGTTTAATTGAATTGTATATCTTCTATGGCTTCACATAGTTCTAAACAATTTATGCATCCACACTATAGCTTTATTCATTGAGTGATCTTGGTGCAATACTAGGAGATCATTTGTATGGGCTTATACGACTTTATGATTCAGTGGTGAACCTAAGGTGTTTGATAAGCACATCATGCCTATTACATAAACTTTCGATGAAAGGAAGCCCTAGGTGGCAACTGTTTCCTTTGGAGGAGGGAGACTGATTCTTGAACCTGAAATTTACTAAGTGGTGACTTCCTTCCTCAAGACCCAAAGTTAAGTGTTCACTCGATGAAAAGGTGGGCACACAGGTACTTGTGATCATGAAGCGAGTCAATTTACCAACAACAAAAAAGACAAGCTGTAATTTCAAGATTTCTTTTCACCTAGAGTTAGTGGTAAGAGAACATTATTTCAAGTAGTTGCATTATTACAAGATTATCAGTATGTGGCCTTCGCCTTTGATATTAGCCTTATATGTAGTACAACTTCAATCCAACAGCTATTGACTTTGTTTAGAACAAGAACCACAAAAACTAACCTGATCAATCAAATCTGAATTCGTCACTGCCCAACCTTTCTTTCGATATGCCTCACGAACTTCTTCACATGAGTTGCAGCAATGATCATCTGACTGCAAGAGAGAGATTTTCAGAAACTGTATCACCAAAGACCTCTTAAAGGTCCCAAAAATAAATATTGACACTTTTGAAATGGGATTTTCTTTCTAAAAGGTCCCTAGCAACTCTAATTTATATTGATTTGGTAAAAGGTCATATATTGAAAATGGGGAAGACCAGACGATATGTGAATAACAGAGATTTTAGTCAATGTAATGTTTTTTTTTCCTAAAAAAGGATAGTATTTGCAGCTACAATTCCATCTACGTTCATGCGATAAGCTAGATGACAGCAATGATACAAAAAAATTCACACTAGCCTTTACAAGAAAAAAAAAATTGCCGTTCTTGAGTATTTAAAGTAGTCAACATAGCTAGTTACATATCAACTTGTGATGCTTCAATGGGCACCAACACAAAAACATAAGGGATAACAGATAGGCAAATGTACCTCGTCTGCTCCAAAACATGAACCACAATATGTTTCATTATGTTCAAGCCTGCCACCATGTCTCTGTAAAGGCTTTTCGATCTGTATTATGGAGAAGTATAAATTATAAAAACCAAGGGAGTGGAAAACAAACACATGAAGAGAGGAATATTTAAACAATACCATTAACCTCTATCATAATATGTCACCAAATTCAAACTAAAATTAAACAGTACATGAGGAGATGACAGTTCCTTCAAGTTCCACATATTAAAAGTACCATAATGGAGACAGGCACACTAACTTCACAATGAAATTAAAAATAATGTATTGAAAATAACCATTCAATCAATCATGTGAAGTAAAGGTTATGTGTCTGTCTGCAGTAGCTACATATGATTAAAAATAAATAAATAGAAAACCACAGGCTGAGAAAATAAATGAATAAAGGCATGTAGATGTCAAAACCAACACATGATAATAGTAACTAGCATGTTCATAATGATAACACATCATTACATATTGTTTTCCTACTAACCTTTGGAGCCCCAATTCCCTCCTGCCTGACTTCTTTCACATTACCTTCAACATCAATTCTTTTCTTGACTATATCATGTCTCTGCAAACAAATACATTGTCAGCTCACATGAGAAAGTTATTGCACATAATTGATCAAAGGCAGTCAAAGTTAAACATACTAAGCAGTTAAAATCTAAGTATGGGATCACTAGTTGATGCACTTACGATATCCAGATGTTGCTCTCCACTAATATCCATGGCATCAAGACTAAGTACTGAACAAGGAACAGCAGGAAAAGTGACATCAAACTGCAATTTCAAAAAAAAAATGAGGCAGAGATTAATATACGAAATTCCTTTCAAATTGAATACTATATCTATCAAGCAATTCAACACAGCACACTCCCTGAAAACTAAATAAATCTTAGGAAGAACATTTGTAGACATGAATCTACAGAGTAAGTATGCTATTGAGTAGGTGTTTCAGAAGATCAAGAACCATCAAAGCTTTTTTTTAAGAGATTAAGAACATAAAATTGTGCAGCAAAAATCAAACAAGTTCTTTGGAATTCTTGGAGCAAAGTAAGATTTTCAATCAAAAGTAAATCAATAATTACATTGATATGGAGAGTTTCTCCTCTTGAAGTATCAACAACAAGCTTCGTCTCTGTTACTGTGTGAAGGTATAATCCTGCAATTATAAAAGAAAAATGGATGAATAAGGAAGGACCCATAAAACTAAACTAAGAATTCAAAAGGCAGAACCAATCACTATAATTTCAAATTAAACTTGACAAAATGGATGCATGGTGTTTTTCAAAACATTTTGAAATTAAGGGAACCACTATCCTGATCCTTGAGTACACAGTGCATAGTTCATTCACTTAGAGGGTTCAGGCATATACCTGGCACATTCAAATAGGATTTGTTCATTCAGATTTCAGGTATAGAGATTAAAATTAGCCTGATAGAATTCCAGCTATAAATACATTTTTTCTGCACTATGTTCCCTTGCCCCAGCCACAACTATTACTACTGAATCATGCCCGACTATAACAGATATAAAGAAGAATATAATAATTGAACCTTTCAACATAACAGTATTACACAATCCACCTAATGTAGGAGACAAACTAAAGCAGAAACCAAGGCAGAACTACTTTTTTTCCCAATTCCCACACTGATGTCTCTACACTCAACCTAACCATCTTGCCACCAGTCATACTTCTACTTTCCACCCACCACCAAAAAATACTAAATCACAAGTCTAAACCAAAAAAATTGCTCCTTTTCAATCCTATCAATGCACCTCAATCATAACATGCATACAATGGGAGTAGCTCACAGTACCAACCACCAGTCCAATAGTCCATGCCAAAAGGAATAAGTAAATAAAAGCTACCAAAGCTCTGAAATTGTTCCTCTCGTTACACAATTCAGTGCCTTACATACACAACAATAGCAAAATTTCAACTCTTTTACACAAAACCCAGCTCACTCACCAAATCACATTCAGATGGGTCTAATCTAACCGAAATAAACACAAAACCAATACAAGAAAAACAAATTTCACTTCTGTACTAAATCAAACCTAACTTTTCTACACAATCAAGCAATGAAAACGAAACCTGATAGAGACAGAGAGTAGATCACATACTGAACTCGGAGAGAAAGAGCAAGACCATGACGGTCGCGGAGACAAGCGTAATAATGCCGCCGGAGAACGTCCGGTTGAAGAAATCTTCATTAATTTTAGGGTACGCATCCAGACTCCGGAGCTTGTTCGCGAAGCTATTCATGGCCGCAACACCACCAGTCTCTCTCCAAAACCCCTCAGCTTCCACGTCTCCGACGATCGGAGAAGTTCTAGAAGGTTCTAAAAGGCGAAGTCTCCGAGGTGTCGACCGGACGGCGACGGAGAAGAAGAGAGAAAATTTTGGGTGAAAGATTTGGAGAAAGAGAAATTGAAGATGAGATGTTGGTAATAAGAGCCAACAAGAAATTGGCAGTGTCTTCTTTGGAGAGTCAATTGGGTCTGAATTGGTGTTCTCTTTTGTTCTAAAAGTCAATGTTGTTCAACTTCAACAGATCTTCACCTAAATTTATTTTATTTTTCTTCTAATAATTTAAAATAATTTGATAAAAATTAAGTTACCAATTTTAGGAATAGGAAAATTTCATTTTGCAATTAATTTTGTATCAATTTGATTCATAATTTATTAAGGATTTGCATTAATTACTTTTTGTTTCCATCTATTTTTTTTATCAAAAATAAAATATAATATTCCCATCAGGAACGGTACAATTAAGATGATGAAGATTACACTCATAAACATAAAACTAAGCAAACCGAACTAAATGCAAAAATAAAACCGAACTAACAACTGAAAATAAATAAAATCCTCAAAGACGCTTAATGTTCATCTATCATGAGAAACTTCATCAAACTCATCAG
>JAYMTA010004661.1:0-12348 GCA_036897625.1 Pelargonium cotyledonis
AAAACCACATAATGGATTTCGAAATCAAATTCATTGTTGTCGTCAAACTCGAAATTCAATCCACCTCTATATCACTGTAATTAAACGCAATCTTAAAATAGAGGGAACCAACTTTTAAAAAGTGTGAAGTACAGGAAAGTCACTTGAAATTTTCTTAATTTTATACTTTAACCATATATTATTATTATTTTTATTATTTTTTTTTTGAAGCATATACCCAACCAATTTTAAAGAGAACAATTATTGTTTTGAGACAAAAATACTTTAAAAAAAAAAATACATTCATTTTGCTATTGGACACAAGAAACCAATTTTGGGGTTTGAGGATCAAACTGAAACTAATTGTGATATTTACAATTTCTCTCTTATTTCTGGAAAGCGAGGGAAATAAACGTACTTTGAGTCTGTGATCGTTGGTTGTAAGCTCAAATTCAAAAGCATCTCCAAGAACAATTCATTATCTCAGACGGAGCAGTAATGGCGAGTTGTTGCTGTAGGTCTGTCATTGTCGCCAATCAAATCGGTAGCGTGTGGCAGAGAAGATCGGAACCTCGCCGGCGAGCTGGTCCGGCGAATTCTAGAGCATTTTGCTTTCGTGCGAGAGCATCCGCGGTGGATTCGTACGATAGCTCTTCCAACTTCGCGAAGCGCACGGAACAGGCCTGGCTTATCTCTCAGGTATTTGGATTGATTTCTCTTCAAGATTTTGGTTCAATATTCTCCTTAATTTCTTTGTTTTTAATTATTTAATTGTTTTTAGATTTTGTTATTTGTATAGTTTATAGATGGAAACAGAAGGAAAATGATTGCTTGGTCAATGAGAAGCTGTAGTTGTGTTATATATGTTTTATGTGATTAGCTTTGATACCTTATGAAGGAGACCCCGACCCATGTTTAGTAGCCGTACTATTAATATATTGAATGATTTGGTCGCATACTTAATGAATGTCGGCTACTCAGCTCATGTATTGTTTGTTCATGATGTGGCATTTAAAAGTTGTTGTATACTCGAGGAGGGTCATGAGTCATGACACTACTATTTTGAGAGCTTGGATGTTTTTGTACTTAATTTGCTCATTGATGTGTAGTTTGGTTTGGGTATTCGAGGAGGGTCATGACTCTACTATTGTACTTTGGACATGCTTTCAGATGCCTCATGCTAAAGGTTAGAGGCAATGATGCTGTATCCTATAGTATCTAATACGATTGAGAAAATCGAGATAGGATGGCAACATTTGTGTCAAGTTAGTTCATCAGGAAAATGTAATTTGATGGAACGAGTCGATGAGGGAAGCATAGTGTTGTGTTGTCTTAACTTTCCATTGTTTATTTTGAAGGCAAGAATGACAGATGAGAAGTTAGGTGAGTCTGTTCAGCTGTTCTTTTGTTATTTGTATCTTGATATGTTGCAGATAGTACGAACATTTTGGTCTATCTGTCAGATTACAATTGAAGATACATAATGTTCTGGTCTCTAAGAACCTGTGATACTAACTCCAAGAGATGAAAGGCGGTTCTTCATTCTCTTTGGCAAGTAGTGGTTGAGTTGCATCACTTAGAAAATCATTACACTTCTAAATGATGATCTAAATACCTTTACATCGGGTGATGTTTAGATGCTTGTTTTAACTTATGGTGAAGGCAATCTTTAAGTCTTTGGAGCTAGGGGGAAGTTTTACATCACAGATTCGATGACATATCAGTTTTAGTACTTCTAAGTTCTATCTCATTTATTCTGTAGAATGGTTCTCTCCATGTCCCACCCCATTACACGGTTTTGACCCATTAGCTCCCCCAACAATAGGATGGTTCTCTCCA
Organism: Pelargonium cotyledonis; assembly: GCA_036897625.1. Lineage (NCBI taxonomy): Eukaryota > Viridiplantae > Streptophyta > Magnoliopsida > Geraniales > Geraniaceae > Pelargonium > Pelargonium cotyledonis. The sequence continues at coordinate 1,819 of JAYMTA010004661.1, forward strand.
TGCCCCACCTCATATCTGCTCCTCCTTGTTCTTTAAGATCATTAAAAATGGTTTTATCGTCTCTTCTTCATTTCATAAAAAGGCGGGAGATGAAGTTTATGAAAGATTAGGCTTGCATTACATTTATTTTATTTGCTAGTCAGATATATGATAACCCTATGGCTTTGATAGTCAATGAGCCACTTTTTTCAGCTACTCAAGCTGGCTGCATTTCCACTGGTTATTTGATGCCAATTGAATTTCCGATATAGTTCATTGTGCTGTCTCTCAATCTTGTCAACATGTCAAATGAGCCTATGTCATTCACTCATTGTTCTCGTGAATTTTCTGCTTTATATGTTGACCCATACACGAGTGCAGATATGGATAATTTTTGTTCCCCTGAAGAAGAAAACTACTTCCCATATCAGCCGCCGTTACTACCCGAAGGTAGTTTAGGAGTATTTGATTCAACATCCAACACAAATGTGCGTTCAGGATACATTTAATAAGTTTAAATTGGGTACTGACAAATTAACATGTCCTTGATGTCTTATCAAAAACAGTCTTTGGTAATGAGTTTCCAATGATCCTAGAAGTAAAGAGAAGTAGCTTACTTGATATGTTGCAGGAAACCTCGTGGCTTTATTTGAATATGCTTGATAATCATTATCTCCTAAAATTTCCAGCAACCAAGGCCTGTCGGGTGCTCTTCCTGTGACTCAAATGGGCATGTTGAATGTAAATGGTGTGGAGGTACAGGTTTCTTTATTCTCGGAGACAACATGCTCTGCCAAGTCCCTTCCAGAAACACCACTTGTGTCATATGTTGTGGAAAGGTACAGCTGCATGAAACAACTAATTTTCCATTTTCGTAGTTTTCCATTGAACATATTATAATAGCAATATTATATTTTGAGTCTCTAGGGTTCAATGTGCTGCTCCGATTGTAAAGGAACTGGGTTTCGTGCTGTGTGGTTGGGAGAACCTGTACCCAAATAATAACGTCGCATCTGAGCTGTGTTCTGGGGATTCAATTATTCAGATCGAAAGACATTGAAGCTAAGATATGTTCATGTACTGATTTATTTTCTCTGTATAGTTTCTGATACCACAAATGCATAGAGTTAGTTCTGTATGAATTGAATTACAGAATCGCTTTTCATGTGTACTGCTAAATTAAGTGTCGTACTTTTCATTTTGAAAAAAATTAATGAAAAAAATTAAGGAGAAGTGAGTGATGTATATTTACCATACAATTGCCTATTAGGAGGCTCGTTAGGAAGCTCCAAACTATAGACCTAAATGGAAGCGCAAGCATGTTAACCAATTGGCCCGCAAACCTTTGGTCTCAAATCTCCTATAGAACTTGTAATTTAACCAATTCATCGTCAACATAATGCAGTTCGACATTAGTACAAGTTTTTTACACTGTCAATCAAGTAATGAGGTCCATTAAAGCTCACGTACTCACTATAACGTAGTATGAGATGAACAGACTCAGCACATACAGAATTCAATAAACGAATTTGACAACTAAAACACGAGATGTAATGACAGAATTCTAAGTTGTATACTGTGTACGGCTTTCAACTGATGGTATTCTCAATCTCAAACGCTCAGTCAGGCTTGAAATAATAATATTCTCGAAACCTTTACATATCAGATTGTGCAGGACTTGTTTAGTTGCTCTGGACAATGGCTGAGAAGAGCAATTTGTTAATATCCTCAGCATCTGAACCCTGCCCCTCATCCCCTGCATTCATTGAACAAATTTGCTCAACATACTGACAACCATACATACCGAATTTGTCACACATCTACTGCAGTGCGATTATCAGCTCAGTTCAAGTTTTCTACTTAACTTTTCTCCCATTCATTTCCCTAGCCAATATCAGACATATTCTAGCTCCCTTGACCCTCGCGGTTGTGGATTCAACTATGCTGATAATCTATTATGGAAAACAGGGCTTTGGCCTCCGATTGTGTCATGAGAGAACATCAAACACGTTAAACCACCATATTTGGTGGGATGCATGCCCAGGGTGGTCTGGTCCAATGAAACAGAAAAGCAAAGTACTGAAGGGGACAGAGAAATGAAAGGAAATAAACAAGCAAAGTTACCTACACCACTTCTAAACTTGCACAATTTTCGGCCTTTTATGCTATTATATTTGGATATTGGAAAAGGGAAGAAAGTTCTAGGAGAAAAATAGTTAACAAGTCGAGAGCTTTTATCTTCTATTATACATTTTTCATAAAGTTGCTAATTAAGATCTAATGTGAGCAGTGAGCACTAACTTGAAAATGATTTTTCACTTTACTTTTCTTCTTATTCTCTAATATTTAGGCATAGGGTTCAGGAACTGAACAAATTACGTTGCTGATTTATTATAACCGTACACCTCTTCCTGCAGGGACGGGCATCAATTTATACACCTACTGACACTATTATAAACCTCTAAGAAGAAAAGGAAAAAAAAGAAAAAAAAAGTAGTAATAGTAATCAGAGATTCTCACCTGTTCTTGATCTGACCTGAGCTGTCCACTCATCAATAACCTGAATGAAAATGGTGAAAAGATCATACACAAGCATGGGTGATAAGATAATATGCTATGCTATACATGGAGCAATGAAATGGGTGTAGCGAGGTACATTTTGTAGGCTTTATGAGTAGAATATAAGCTATCTTAGAACACAATTGTGCTGGGAGTTTTTAACTACAAAACCTCGCTCTGGATTAATCTTGGTTGTTTGCTGGAAAATGGTTCAAAAACTTCAGACACCACTTGGAAACTAATAATGACGAGTGTTTTATTGATAAACAAAAATCAACATAATGCTGCTTCAAGTGGATGGCAGCATGGCACATATAGAGATGAAAAACATTTCTCTACCCAGTTCATGTATCTAACTGAAATTAATTCCATTCCATCCATACCTGCCGTCAATCTTTTTTCCTACTTCATTTAATAGTCCAACATAACGATTTGAATTTGCTACTTCAAATCTTATGCACAATCTGGAGACAAACAATTTCTTATGGGACTCCAAAAATGTGCTTGAAAATATCTCCAATTAAATGGTGTAATCCAGCAAGCATGCACGAGGAATTCATTGATTGGTAAAACCAGGATATTTGATGCATTTTACAACTACAATGATGCTATTTAGTGTGTTAGAGAAGCCTATCCACCCATGACAAATGAGAAAAATAACCTGATTAAAGTTAGCAAATGCTGGATCATCAGAATCACTTGTAGGAAGAATGCCCATTGATGGTTGCATCCGCTGTATTGAATTTCTGTTAGCAACAAGTACCGTTCGAGCCTTATCTATCAAATCCTGAGAACAAGCCCATACAAAAGATGCAGTTTTAGACATACATTTTGAGTATCATTGCTTAGAGAAGGGTTTTTAAATATTGCCCATCTTACACAGCTCTCTATAACTATATCAATTCACTGATAATTTACAATCAAATACACAATTCATAGAAGCCAAACATAGAGTGAGAAAGGGAAAGGGAAATACCTGTTTGGCAGCAAGAAGTTGGCGACACTGCTCATTCAACAGCAACAATTCTTCCTGCATTTTCTTGATTCTGGAAACAAGCTTCATCGGATTGGCCTGCACTCAATACCAAGTAACGCTAATTTGAATTCATGGACTTGAATTATTAAATTGAAACGAATTGTTGAATTTACGTTGTTAGGATAGATTTGCTGAAACTCCTTCTCGAGCTTGTGCTGAACAACTGTCAGATCGTGGTTAGCTCTCGTCAACAGATTGAGCAAACCGTCCATGGCTCGGTGGTCACTCTGACCCTTTTCCATCTTCTTCTTCTTCTTCTTCCTCTTCGTCTTCTCACTTCCGTTCGCCTAGGGTTTACTGTACCATTTTCCCATTTCTGCAACTCTTTTTTTCAAATTTCGTCTTCGTCACTGATACTGATTAATCTTTTCAGGTCCCAAAAATATGGGCCTAGATATATTGGCCCACGCAAATAATTTTTCCTTCATTTTTTATTTTTTAAGTTTTTTCTCGAAACTAGAGGTTGCAATCGGTAAGATTAAATCGGATTTCATTCAATTTCGGATTGGAACATGAAATTCGATCTGAAATTTGTTCTTTTGAGTCCCAAAATTATGGGCCTATATATATTGGCCCAAGCAATTAATTTTTCCTTCATTTTATATTTTTTTGAAGTTTTTTTCTCAAAACTAAAGGTGGCAATTGGTAGGATTGGATCAAATTTAGTTCGATTTCGGAATGAAACATGAGATTCGATCTGAAATTGATCGGATTGGATCAAATTTTTCTTGAATTGAATTTCGGATGTCTGCATATTCAAATTTTAATTGTCAGCTCTACGATGGTCAGTTTTTTTTTCCTTTGGCATGATGAGTTTAAAATGTACAATTACTAAAATGTAACTCTCTTTTGTCCATTCTAACCCTCATAGCTAAACTAACACATGGTATTTTGGGGACCTAATTTTTATGATCTAACAAATTTGTTCATCAAATGTATGGTTCCACTTTATGGATTATATTTGAATGTGAAGTCGTTGAGAGGATACAGTTGACTACTCCGATTTATTGGTTTGAATATGAGGTAAGCTGATTGCGTACAAAATTAAAAGGCTTAGAGCGTACATGTTTGAGTGTTCGTCCAAATATGAGAAGTACTTAACACTTTCTCTATGGTGAGGATCGTCGTCGAAGACTATTGACACACTAATTGAAGCGGTGCAATCACAAGAAACATGCAACATCGTGTGAGAACAAAGAAATTGATCGTCTAACAAAATTTGAAAGACAATTGATAAACAACTTGAATAAAAAGAAACTACGAGAAAGACAACATTGATGCTACACTTACAGACGTTGTTCATTGCAACACGAATTGTCTCCAGCACACAATGATCACAATGCCCACGAAACGCATTAACAAAAATTACGCTCTGCATGCCCTAGCTGACCACTTACCTACCACTATTGTACCCAATTGGGCCAATAAACAAGTGTTGAGCTTGAAAAATTAGCCTCACTCAATGGGCAGACCTGTTGGGCATAGCCAACCGCAAAAAGGGCAACAAGGTAAAACTTTTGTGGTACGACAATAAAATAGATCAAGAAAAAATAATGTAAAAGGTAAACACAATTCCTTAAAATACATATTGCAATAGTCGAATAAAGTGTAACGTGAGGGTCGGTAGGGTCATCCACTTGGACTTGGAGCAACAAAAACTTGCTAGCCAAAGATAATTAACTTGTCTAGGCCTGTTGAGAAGTAGGTGTTGTCCCACATTGGAAAAATAGAAAGTGAATGAGCTAAATATAATAGTGGAAGCCAAACCCTACTAACAAGGTTGACCTTTTAGTATGGGAAGCCCAAGCCATTATATTTAGCCCGTTTCTAAAATTTAACATGGTATCAGAGCTGGTTTTGATCCAGGCCTTGGCCCGAAAAGTGGCCCGTTTATATTGCCTCTCCCTGTGGCCTCCGGCCCGCTTGCAGATGGATATGCCTGCAGTGGCCCACGTGTGGAAGAGAAATGCCTACACGTGTGGGGGAGTGCCTATTTATATAGCCCTCGATTGTGCACGTGTCGAGCTCACTGATAAAAAAAAAATGTGAGACTCGAACGTGAGGGGGAGTGTTGAAGTGGGTGATATGTCCCACATCGGATAAATATAAAGATGAAAGACTAAATATAATGGTGCAAGTGAAACCCAACTAATAAGGTTGACCTTTTAGTATGGGAAACCCAAGCCATTGTATTTAGCCCGTTTATGAAATTTAACATTATCAGCCTCCCATAACTTCCCAACTTCATTCCCCGAATGCCCAGAAGAACAATCTTCGATAAGAGCTATGCAGGAGTTACATAATTGAACTCTAGAGATTTTATGAACTGTAAACAGAGTATATGCAGCAGAGGGGCAATTAGTTTAGTAGATGTGTTGGAGCATCTAATGTCTAATGTCTATATCTCATGCAAATAAAGCAAGCTGATCTCCGGAGAAATTTATGTGCAATATAATTACTTAAATGCATACATTAAAGAGAGGCTGAAGGAAAGGAAGGAATTGACCTATACTATATCCATAAACAGCACCGCCGCCAAACCCTGCTATTGCTGACTTCATTAAACCATCTTCTTGGGACGAAAGACTTCGGTGTATTAGTACACCTGGCACTGTCAAAAGAAACAAACAGGTTTTTCAAAACAAAATTGCTTCACTCTCGTTCTGATGTCCTTTTATCACCATTACTTGTCTACGAAATCGCATTCACCTCAGGGAAATATTAAAGACAGTGGCTCTAAGATAAAGATAGTGAGTGTCTGTGTGTATGCTGTTAGGATCAAAGCATGATACCTAAGGTTTCCCGAAACTGCTAAGATCCTTTCTAGCTTGATTTCTTTTTAAGTATGAATCTTAGTTTTTCAAGTGTGGCATGGCATCAAACTATTAAGCTAAACCTCATCGTAAAGAACCTCTTCCGTAAATAATAACTTATTTAATCAAATAATGGCAAAATGGCCCGGCAACCCTAGAGGATAAACATGAGTGTAAAGCCTATGGATAAACAATAAATTGGACTAGTATTTTGTTCTATTTCTGTTTCATACTCCAAAATAGCTCCTTACTTTCATAATGCCTAATATGCAGCCAAATTCGATCAGCTTTTGCTTAACAGAGAACCAGGAGAACAAAGTTGTCAAAAGCAAGAACCTAAGTAGCATTTGGATTACAAATTATGGAATTGGAATGAAAATGGGAATGAGATTCCCACTATAAAGCCATTTTAATTACCCAAAAAAAAGAGTACCAATTCAAACACAATTCATTCTCATTCCTGAACAAAATTCTAATCCAAACACTACATTATTTAATTGTGTTCACAAAACTACCTCAAATAAACAATTAGAGAAATCCAAGTATGTAAGATACCAAACCAAAATTATAAAAGTAGCAAAGCTAATATGAACAATTCATAACAAGTGTAGCAGTCAGTGAACACTATATCTCTTTCGGATCAAAATCATTTCCAAAATACAAATCAAGCTAATTAAAATTCAAGACTTCCACCAACAGTCTACGATTCTACTTTTCAGAATCATGCATAATTGACAATAGATCCCATGTAACGAACTGATGCAATTACTTAAAGCTGAGTGAGTAACATTGTTCATGCAGCAAAATTGAAGCAATTCAAATAACAATGGATCGACTAAAAACAATCACATCATTCTCAAGTTCTAAAAGACAGCGACCAGACCAGGTGTAACAAAAGGAAATTACCAAGATAGAAACTAGCGAATTTTATAGTAAAAGATAATGCATGGGACTTGGCCATTTCTGCAAATCGTGCTCCAACAATCCCAACCTGGAAATCATAATGTGACAATCAAATTCTTCACGAGAAATTTGAATTTTGCCGGAAACAATGATCGGAATTCGGAAACCAAGCGAGATGTAGAGTTACCTGAGAGAAAGTGAACTCTGCTTCCAGTAATATGGAGAATGAAAGACGATCAAGTTTGAGATTCTGGTTCTAGGGTTTCGGGATTGCCTGAATTTATATTTGCTTCCTTCAGTGTGAGTTTTGGCTTTCTTTTATTACTTTTAGAATTGGCATTCAATTAGGATGTTAGGAACATCTGGTAGGTCACCTCCACGTCAGTTATTCATATCACTTCCATGGTACAATTCAGCAAGACTTGTCACGTCGAAGAAATTTGTATCGAACATTTGCATATTTACGTAGAAATTTATAATGAACTTAAGAGTGTTGAAGAGACCATATTAGACATCCGAGGGGTACCTGAGCTTAGAATCGCGGAGGTGGAGGCATTAAGCAACTAAGTGCACAAGAGTTAGTAGAAACTATAATTATTAGTAGTGTGACATTGACCGAAAATTGAACCTATAATGGTCAGTAGTATGACATTCATCACAAATACATGTAACGTTTGATCTCGCCGTCGTTATTTAAAATATAGTTAATTGACTTTTATTTTATCTCAAATTGTACTCATGCATAACTTTTAGTAATTGAGCGCACTTTGTCACTTAAATTTAGTCTCGACAATAGATTTTGTGGCACTATATAATTAGATCAAATAGTATAAAAATCAATTGTGATTCTAAAAATAAAAAATTAAAAGATCATTAACGATAAGTGTACATAGTACCCAAAAAATAATAAGTTTATCAACCAAATTAGAACATGACACATGATGTTTGAAAGCCACGCCATCACCGCCTCACCAACAATGGCTTTGCGGATCATCAACAACATCTGAATCCATCGGTGGCTCTCAAAATCACGGGTTCGTCTGAACCATTGATAGAATAGTTAAGGTATTGCAAACCCTTCAAAGTAGAGGTGGCAAAAAGATAGGGTTGGGTTTGGATTGATGAACCATAACCGTAACCCAACCCTTATAGGGTTTTCGGGTTGGTTGAGTTAGGGTGGAGTAATGTTTTCAGCATAACTCACATTGTTTTTTGTGGGCAAATTGTTCCGGAATTTATATCTAACCAGCTTGATTTTTTTCAATTAATAAATGCAAATCCAAATCCCGACTCGAAATGAATAAGATTTCAAATATTCAGCAAATCATGTACTCTTTTGTCAACTCTACTTCAAAGGACGAAGGAAGTCAAGAAAAACTCGTGTAGCCGTTAGTCTCGTCGTCCGCGGGCGACAAAAGTTCGAAGCATCAATCTCCTCGCAACGACGCCGTTTCTTCGTTTATTGCACAAACTCCGTACAGACTAAGCAAAAGACCCGCCAATATTGCGCGGCGATTTCTCCAACTCCTACGATTTTCTCTGCAACTCTCTATAGCTCCTTCCGAAACCGAGAGCAACAAACAATGGGTCAGGTGGTGGCTACTCGTGAAGAAGAGCTTCAGTGATCAGCGCCAAAAGATCCTCCGGAGTCAGGTTTGCGATTGCGAGTGCTTAATTTTATTGTTGTCAGTTCTGTTTGAATGGAATTGAATAGCGTTTTTTGTAATTGGAACTGCTATTAGCCGTAAAATTTGAGGAAATTTAGTTAATGTTACCTAGAGAAAAAGAATTGTGATCTGTTTACGGAGAAGTAGGACGAATTGTGAGTTTTTTTTCTTGATTTTTTTCTCTTGAATCACAAGAATATAGTCCTTTTGTAGCATGCATGTTGTGGATGGTATGAATCTGGAGAAAGAGGAGGGAAAATCTGATTAATTCTATGCGTGTTTGCCTAATTTTTTCATTTTTTTTTTAAATTTCATCTGCATGTTAATCACTAAGCAATTAAGCAATTAAGTCTGTCTAATTATGGTAAGAGCTACTGAGGCATTGAACCATGTATCTTGTTGTATCTGCTTTCTCAGTTTTAATTGAAAAGGCAGAATATAGTAGCAAATGAAAGGTCATTAGACATCAACATGTTATAGCTAGTTTGTCTTTAGAAATCAACATCTGATGGTTCTCTTTACTGCTGATTCAATAGAGCAATTTTAGCATCTACGTGGAATTTAACAACTTGGTGACACATCAGTGGGTATGTGATCGAAGCCTACTGCTAGGCGAAAGACTAAGATTCTTTGCACCATTGGTTCTTCAACTGATACACGAGATATGATATGGAAAGCTGGCTGACGGTGGAATGAATGTTCCTTGACTAAAACCTGTCTAGCGGAGACCATGCTTCTCATGAGAAGGTTATTGATTCGGTTAAAGAATATAATGCACAATCCGAGGACAATGTTATTGCAATCATGCTTGACACAAAGTCAAGTTAAGCTTCATACATATTAGTTTGTCTTCTTGATTTTCATATTGTTGTGTTTATGTTGATGACCTTCTCTATATTTTGATTTGGCATTTTTTTTCCAGGGTCCTGAGGTCAGGAGTTTTGGTTGATTAAATCTAACTGGAATGTTTGCAAGAGGAGATGTTGGTGCTGAGCTGCCAATTGAAGAGGCCCCAAATTTGCAGGTACTTTCTTTGTTTTGGTAGAACATTGACACCAAAAGCATTGCACATTTGATGTTTTTGTTTATGCAGCTATTTATCCAAGTTTGCAAAAAGTAAGGTTCTCAATAATACATGCAGTTAGTTCCCAACAGAAAACTTACAATTATAAACTAATTAATGAATCCCAAACCAGAATGTAATCACCACTTTAGCACTTTTATTTATAATGCTTATTATATTTGATCCACCGTCTTTTATTAGAATTTTCAGAGCTGAGCTTGAGCTCACCACAATTCCTTAATAAGAAGTTATTAAATCTGCATCCACGTGGGACACGGCATATAGGCCATACAGCCCTGCGAAGAAAAGGTAGTTAATAAAGTAAGTAGAGGCTGAAAGAGATATGAGTCCCACATCGAAAGCTTACCAAGGAAACACTCAAAATATATGCAGAGGCCTTGGTTAGAAGGACACGACCTTACTTGAACAGGATCTGTTCTATAGGCTCGTACCTCTATATCCTTGAAAACTAAGGAGACGAGAACCTCAGTCTGGTAGATGAATCATGAC
>JAYMTA010004662.1:0-12346 GCA_036897625.1 Pelargonium cotyledonis
TATATATCTGGAAGAGTAACACATGGAAGACACCACAAAACAATTCAAGACTTTAGATAACGATACCTAGGATACATGAAATTTGTCGGTTCTGATCCCTCTAAGAACTCCTTCAGCATCTTTGGATGGTACTCAAGTATCTCACGATAAATCAGTTCTCGAACATCTTCCTTTGTTATCCTCCGCCTCTCAAATTCAAACTCCATCTTAGTAACTGGTTGAGCAGAAGGCTCCCTCTCAACCTTGGCCAAACCCTTAAAATATGGTTCTGCAAGAGCCTGACAACATACAGCATAATACAATCAGGTAGTAGAAGCATCAATATTATTGAAAGTAGAGAACAAATCACAAACATTTTACCTCTTCAGCTGTAGGTCGATCCTTTGGTTCAAATGCCAGCATTTTTTCTAGTAAACGAAGTGCCAGGGGATCTGCATGTGGAAACTTCTGGGTCAAAGGAATAGGTTTCTTCTTCCTCATGCTGCTTAAGTATCTCCTGGCCTTCTCATTGCGTACCTGTTCATGTATGATCAATAGCTCAGCAACCAGAAAAAGTGGATGCAGAACAATCACAACCACAACAAGAAAACTGAATTGTCACAGGAAACAAACCCTGGCAATAGCTTCAGCAGATGGTGTTCCTAACAGATCTGTCATCAGGTCTAACTGATGCACTACATTTTTTCCAGGAAAGAGAGGTTTCCCTGTCAAAAGTTCCGCAAAGATGCACCCAATGCTCCATATGTCAATTGCTGGTGTGTACTGAAACCAAGTAAGGTTGCTTTCAAATAAAGTGAACACACTACATTTATCATAGATGAGAAATGAACTGTTGTGTATAACAGTAGTAAGAATACTTCATGGTTGTGACAGATTATTAAGAAATTTAATCAAATCAATAGAATAGCATACAGATACGCAGACTGCGTTAAGTTTATGGTAACAAATATGTGTTCTCATTATCCAACTTCTACTTGAAATAGTTAATGAAACGATCAAACACATACAGGTTATTCATTAAGCAGTATCATAAGCTATGAGGATTTACAGCCTTGATGGACTGGAAATTCAGGTTCTCTATATCAATCTTTTAAGTTCTGGTTCGGATATATATCATAAGCTACCTAATTAACACTACCAAGCATGCTCAAACCATGAGGAATAGAAAATTAACAGCAAGATAACCAAGATGCAAGCAATCATGATTCTTGCTCATTAGGTTGGGTGTGGTTAAAGAAAGAATTTAAGGGTGACTGGAGATTAATCAGAAGAGCAAAGCCAACTGCTACAAGCTAACTTGTATTACCTACATGGGATGGGTCATTAATTATTTCATTCACAAAAATAAAAGAAATTAGGATTATCAACAGTGTATAAATGAAAAGGAAAAAATAGGTACAAAGGATCCATAGGCTGAACCATTTTCAATAGCATAAAATTCGACTGGGACTTGTTTCACAGCATGAATACCCATCACAACCCCGGGATTATATAATAGGGTTGTTAATCTGACTGCTTCCATATGGAATTCGCATATATGCCTGTACTTCACTATCCTTGCATACCAGTTCAACACAAGCCAGTAATAAAAGAAGCATTGTCCATAAGTCATGGAAACAAATAAACCAGCCAAAAGTTTTTTTATGTCGGAACCTACATGCTAGTTCCCACAATAGGATGCCACGAACTGTATGAGCAGAATTCAAGCCTAAGAGTACACAAGGATAGTGCGCACGCAACATTAACATATTATATATGGAGTTGGCGTAATTGTGCAAATCAGAATGCACTATCTTTTCATATAATTAGCAAGATTGAGGAGACAGCAGAAGTAGACAATAAACATATTTGGTGAACAGCATTGCAGAAACAAGAGCTAGGATATCATATAAATACATGCTAGCAAAAGAAAGTGTCATAATTGCTGCACCTTTGAGAAAAATGATCCACAGAGTTCAGGAGCCCTATACCATCTTGTTGCAACATAGTCCTGTGCACACAATAAATGAAAATAATCACTATCATAACAATGACCAACCTCTTAACATTTGAAGTATTTTACGACTCAGTCTTCATGGGCATGTTACAGAAAATAAGTACCACTGTACCGTCCATTGGAGTTAGAGTAAGCAATTATTTACCGTCCAAAATATCGCAGTGGGAGTATCATTAAAAGCTACTCTTGCAAGACCAAAGTCACAGATCTTGAGCTTGCAGTCCGCGTTTGCTAAGATGTTTTTAGGTTTTAAATCACGGTGGAAGACATTTGCTGCAAAATCATCTAAAGGCATCAGAAATGGTATATTCATAAAATAAATAAGCAAACTAAATAACAACATGAAAATGTTCTTACATACCTACATCAAAAGTTAATTTACAAACAAGTTAGGCTGAAAGGAAGTCATACACTTCGACTACAAGACTAACCTGTGTGTATGTACTTAAGGCCTCGAAGAAGCTGATAAAGGAAGAACTGATAATGTTCTGGTGTCAAATCATCATTAGCTTTGATAACCTGGTGTAAATCAGATTCCATGAGCTCGAAAACAACATATATATCTTTGAATTCTCTTCTCGAAGGAGGCAACAAGATGTGCTTGATCTCAACAATGTCCGGATGGCGCAGAAGTCTAAGAAGTTTAATCTCACGAAGGATGCGCGTGGCATCAGATACATGTTCAAAGATATCATTGATTTTCTTTATAGCAACTTTTTCTCCAGTGTGTGAGTCATAAGCAGAACAAACAACGCCATAGCTTCCTTTACCAATTACTTCCTCTATTCTGTACCTGCTTCCCTCACCATACTCAGTAAAGAAGTCCACATCCGCAGATGACTGCATACCGATTCCAACACATTGTTAGCCACATGAGAGCCTCAGTTGGGGTCAGTAAATCATGAACTGATCCACAATATGATTGTGTGTACAAAAAGGAAAAGCCTATTTGCACGCATTTTCTGCACATGTGTTCTAGTGACATTTGTGAAACATGCTTGAATTCATCATAATTTGCACAGATAATACAAGCATTAAAGGGGAAAAGGACATTCACACGGAAAAACATTTAGAGCTATTATTCTGCAGCCTCATTACATTCACCATATTCTACTAGTCCCATTCAAATAATTGTATCAGCCCTCATTATTCAAGATCATAGATTTTAACTGAAACATTCACTCATAATATACACAAAAAACCCAATTATTTTACTATAATGATGATTGTATTAAGATACAACCTGAAATTGAGATATAAAAAAACTTTACAAAATCATATTTGTGAAAAATAGCAAAGGGAACATTACAAAATTGTGACGCCAAGGTAATTAAGAAACATAGTATAATGAAGAATCAAAAAGGAGTATGAAAATACATCTTGTGGTGAATACTGGATACTGGATAGCCTTTGGTGCCTACAAAGAGACAACCCCCCCCACCAAGCCTATAACCAAGTTGATTAGCTAAAATAGCCATATTTAGTTTCTTAACCCATCAAATGATAGAAATATAATTTATATAAATACCTGAGCCCGAGGAATTTAACTTTTTATATGAAAACAGTTTTCCAGTGGGACCTCCCAGACATTGTGACTGCAGGGGGGACACGGGCATATGGCAGAGACAATTGGGCATAAACTTGACAAGAAGATACATCTCATCCAGAAACAGAAATAATAACCACATGACAACAAAGATCTCAGTGCATACGGACCAAAACAAATTAAGGGTTCACAGTGCGCCACATCATTAACAAAACAGCAGGTAAGGAAAAATCAATTTCAAGTGGATCAATTTACAGGAAATTACAATAGCAAAGGCATCTATCTAGCTCTTAATAACAATACCCAGCAATGTAACATAAGCTGATCCAAAACTATGCAGACAATACACATACTAACATAAATGATCACTAGATATATGATGTTCAAGATTGCAGCTACCTTTTTACGCTGATCAGCCTGCATTTTAGCAACAAAGCATCAAAACTCTTCAAACTTCAAAGCACTGAATCAACAAGAGAATCCAACTACTGGTAAATCAGAAGCAATGAAGACCAAGTTTGACCTGGCCCTGTAAGTCAGATCACAAACCCCAAACACCAAAATTTGACCAGCACACATACACCAAGATGCCAAATTTACACAAATATGGATTAACACAGCAGCACAGCAGCTGAACACTTCCACTCAAATCCAGATCAGAAAAACCCAGCAAGACCCAGATGCCCAAATTTGGCAAACAGGATAAAAATGGCACCACTCTAGATCAAATGAAATCTCACCCAGAAAAGAAAAAAAAAAACCCTAAATTTGAATCCGAGGCTGCAAGAGAAGCAAAACAAGTGAAAACCCAGAAGCTTATCTGCAGATAGAGTATAAAAAAGGTCGAGGCTTTTCACAATTTTGGGCGGATAGCACAAAATTAAAACTGTAGCAGCAGAGCTTACAGAGAGCTTAGTGAAGGGTCTGAGCTGTTTTATCTTGTGCTGATAGAGAAAAGCGTCGAAGGATCTTAGAAGGCGATGATCTCTAATGCCAAAAATAAAAATGAAGGTAAAACAAGAGACAATTTCGGAGGAAAAAATAAAAAAATATCGTTTTTTTAAGAAGAAACAGAACTTAATTGGAGCTAAAACAGTGAATATTTGGATGAAAAATTTGAAGAGAAAATGGCTGTAGATCTCGGAAACAGAAAGAGAGAGTGGAAAAATATGAAAATCTGAGTACTAGAGAATGATGGTGTGTACTCTTGTTCTTTGGAGGTGAAGCTTTTTTTGCCTTCTCGGTGAATAGAGAGAAGAGAACAAGAAGGAACCAAAAATCCAAATTATTTATTATTATTTAATTTGAAAAAATAATATTAATAATTACAGCTACAGAGTGGGACTCGGAAAAGACTTTTTAATGGAGAGAAAGATCACAGTGCTTGTGTTCTAAAATTACATTTTTGCCATTGCATGACAGATGTAGTTGCAAACCACTAACTATAGTGTTTTGAACAATTGAGACTCCTATATCTGAGGTCTCGAGTTCGGTTCTATTTATCGACAGTATGAAGTGGGATTTGTAGGATGGAGTTTAGGGTGACTCTCTCTTGAACGAATGAGAAAAATTGTTATTTCGAATATGATGTTCCGTCAATGATAATAAAATAAAAAAATTGACTGCTCTCTAAACATAATGCAACCCATTTTAGGGTTAAAATAGGTATTTAAACAAATTTTGAGCTTGATGCTCAAGAAGTAGTTAATGCTTTGGGTAGTCGAGTTCGTGAGTTCAGCGAGTTTAGCCCCTTATCAACAATTGTATGCATTTATCGTTTTTTTTAGTGTAGTTACATTCTCGTTTGTTCATAGGTTTGTAAATGGTGTTGTTCATGTTCTATCTAGGCACTCCATCTCTTTTTTGTTGAAATTTTGAGATTTCCGGCTTTCATTTATGAACTTTTTATTGACCAATGAAGAAGAAGAATAGTAAAATTGTCATTTCAATTTTTTTGAAGTCACGTGTTATGCACACGATGAGAGAGTATTTTCCGACAAAGTTTACTGATTGAATGAATGAAGGAAAATACCAGGTAGTCAATATTTACAAAAACAATTTAGAATAATTAATTGCAAAATGTGTCATTTACATGGTATTCATATGTAATAATCTATTTTAAGTACGTTGATGAAAATAATAGTTAAGTGTAAGTGGTACACTGACGTTAACAGAAGATGATGATTTTATATCAAGGATGTGTAAACTCTTTTGCTCTAAGAGTTCTAAGCAAGATATTCTTGCTAATTTTGCAATTGAAACAAAATACATTAATGCTTGAGTATCAACAAATGAGGTAGTTTGAATCGAAGAGTTTATCACTGAAATTGGGTTGTTCCTATGAAAATAATGGGGTTGTTGTGTAAGATAAAAAGTCATGATCTCACAAAAGGTCCAAACTTGCACTTAACGCTCTATCGTCTCATTTGAGAAATACTCGAGATAGATCGATGTAAAAGAGTTAAATAAATTAATATATTGATGATGAATCCATTAACTATAGCTTTGGCAAAACAGAAACACGATGGTCACACTAGTTTCATAGAAATGAGGTTATGAATTAGTCCTAGTGAAAAAATTGAATTGCTGAAAAATGTCTTAGAGATAAATCATTTTGTCGAGTATACAAAATTAGGTTTTGTGCATTATTTTCTTTCTGCTACTTTGAGAGTTCAATTAGAGTTTTTGTTCAGGTACGACTGTTCTTAATTTCAGAGCTGCGTCAATCTCTTGACTTTATTTATATCAAAATCGCAGTTTTTCTCATTTAGATAGTGAGTACTTGCTATAATAGCAAGTGTATGTTTTGTTAGAATTTATTTGTTGAGTCGCGATGTAGATTTGAAGTAGCTTTTCTGGTTAGTGTTCTCACAGGGCAGCTAGAAGTGGTTGCAAAGAATGAGAATGTGGTCTGGAAGGTGATGATTCGGTCAGAGTCATCGGATCAGCTTTCGAGTTTGTTGTCAGATTAGATGACATGTACGATGGTGACGAGAGACAATTGGCAAAACACTCCACGTGGTAGGCTTAAACTTCAAATGCAATCATTGTCAGCTGTTTGTGCTTCTCAGGTTAAAGATGAGAATTTCAATGTCTTCGACTTGATTATTTAAACTAATTAGGAGAAATCTAATGCATTTGGTTTGACTATTCTTGATATTGTAGATATTGTGGCTAAGAGCATCAGCATTGAGGAGACTTAATTTGAGTTCCAATATATGTTTTTATATTTTATTGTGTGTCACATCACTAAGAGCCCAAACAAAAAGAAAAGAAAAAGAAAAAAAAAGATTACTTCTTTTCTTCATTTTTTGGGCTTATTTCAATGACATGTGAGTGAATGTTGTGCAAAAAAAATAGTGATAAAAAATGAAAAAGGTCCAGACCCTATTCAGAGGGACCAGACCTTAAACAAGTTTTCATGCAATGTTAGGACTTTTTAAAAGTGCAGACCTTTGTTGGTCCCTATGCAATTTGAACCAATATTGTAAATGCTCTAATGTTAGATTTCTATTTTCGAATTGGTCAACAAACTAAGTGGCCCACGAGTTAGGCAGATTTTTGATCTATTTGTCAGATTTGTCTTTATTATCTTTCAATTTTAAGTATAAAAAAATAATAAATAATCTTAGAGTTGACATATTTTCCGATAACGTTCAAATCTATAGAATGGTCAACAAAATTTGGCATACAAAGGCATAATTTTATATCGTTTCCATAGTTGCCTAAAGTCTTCATGTATGTAAATTTTTCTAAAACATTGAAATTTGCAGTATTCAAGCATGATTATATACCATAGTTGAACTTAAAATTGAACAAAACATTTACTCGAATCACGTACTGAAATCTGAGAAAACAAATCGATTCAATGTAATTGCCCCAAAAATTTAGGATAAAAACTAATTCAATATCGATTCATCGTTGTTCCGAATCTCGTCAGCTGCTTCGTTCTTCTCATCTTTGTTAGCAAATTAGCACACAAACAAACATCCAAGCTCTGCTTTGAAACCACAAAACAAAGCATCTCAAATCTCAATGTTTCTCATCTTCATTGATTTAAAAAAACCAAAATGCCACCAACACTTTTTGTAACATGTCAAGGATATCCTCAAGCCAAAACTAAATTTAAATTAATAAGCAAATTGTTTGGACTGAAGAGTTACTAGATTATAAGATAAAAGTGCATGGTGCAAGCAAAAACTTGATTTTCCAATTTATCACTTAACATACTTGCCAAACCATTTCAGCATCTCCTGATGCGCCTCATCTGCACGCTTCACAGCGGTTTCATCTTCGACTTTGTACCTAACACACCACCCGTGTGAAACTGTCGGATATATCTTCACCAATCCATCCACCTGTTGCCAAACAAAACGTTTTCAAATTGAAAAGTAAGTTTGAAGAACAAGGTAATAAATATCCAACAAAGAGACTGAGTTCAGAGTGCATAGGTTGGCACCGAATTCTTTTTTTTTTTTAATAAGCAACGGCCTAACGAGGTATATATACAAGAAACCAATAGTGTTCAAGAAATGTGTTGAGTGGGGATTGATCCTGAGACCTCCTCCCACTCACACAGCTGGATTAACCAACTGCGCCACCCTTAGTGGTTTTTTTTTATCAGTTGAACCACACAACAGGGATAGCTATCCCCTTTCAACCCAAACCTCACCCCATACGGTCGACATGGAGGCTCGAACCCGAGCCCTCAAAGGCAATGCAAAACGTTTTAACTGCTTGGCCCAACATGCCTTGGTGGCACCAAATCCTATTAAAGATACTGGAATAGCAAAATCATGCCAAGGGATCTGTTTGTTTCAATAAAGATAATTGTCCTGGGGCAATTTGTTAGGAACGGGAACCTATTGCTCCCTCAATGGAAAATCAGGCTGGTTACTTGTCGGACAATGTCTAGACTCACACACCTCAATTTCTCTCTATCTAAACCACTTATTTATGAGCACAAATTGACCAAATTGATAGAAGGATTTTGTTCCCCCTTTCCACTGAATATGATGGGTTTTACTAGGTAATATGATAGTGGAGGCAATATCATATGCAATTATAATTTCAAGAGATGTAACCAACTTCTATAAGGCTAAGGAGGCATGCTGGTTTGGAATTCTAGAAAGAGAGGGATATGGTAAGGTCAGAAATAAGAAAGGAGATGCTTAATCTTTCTTTTCCTAGAGGACATCTCCCCATACTCAAACAGAACCTAGAGATGTCCAACAATAGTTTTAACACGTCCAACAATAACAAAACAACCACCTTCGGAGGAAAAGACTAGAGGACTCCTTATTTATGTTGATCAAAGCCAAGACAACGCTCTTCATATAAAGGAAGATATGGCCTCGTTCGTAGAGAAGCAAAGGAAAAGCACCCCGAAGGAATTGTCCTTTTTTTTTCAGTTTTAGTAGAGTTTAACACAATCAATGTACAATCAACTAAGACGATGTAGGTTCTCTCTAATAAAGAAATTGAGAAATTTAGAAGCAATATCTCAATCCTAAAATTTGTACACACATCTATAATTTCATCCGGCACAAACACTATAGGGTGGCACAAGGATTGTACAATTATTCACATGCATTACCACAATCAACACAAAGATATGAACGTGAAAAAGCAAAGAAATAAATAATGCACGGGTCTTCCAAGTTCCTACCTCAGGTTTAGCATTTAAAACTTCATCAAATTGTTTCAGGAGCTCTGGTGGAGAGAGATGGTCAAACTCGGCTCCCAATACTGCCATGGGAACCTTAACCTCTGAAAAAGGATATCAGCAAAAAACAATGGGACAATGGAATAAATTAATAGTAGAGATAAAATCTGTGCAAAATAAATAAATGGTAGGCTAAGAACATTTAAAATTGACGGAAACTTGGTTTGTACATCAGAATGGGGTTAGAACATGTACTCCTATAAACTATGCCTTTTTGGTACTCACATAAGTCCATAAGCACCTTCTTGCAAGTACTCCCCCATTGCATTTGGCAAGATAGGGTAACAATAATATGTTCTACAATAAAATTTTGAAACCCAAAGCATACTGCTATACTTGTATAAAACATTTGTATAAAAATTCAACTTAAATCTTGTCCAGGTTGCTTTAAACCCATTGTACACTGTACACACACTGGCACGCACACAGAAATAGAATGCAAGAAAATGAAGAATAAGAAAGAAAGAAAAAAACAACAGCCATTCAATAATAAACTAAAATTCTGTTTGTAAGTATATCGGAATACTGGTACCTTTGATATCATCCACAGTGACAAATGAAGGATGCAGCATGACAGCAGCTTGGATAAGGTCAGTCTTCGCCAATTCAGCCACAACTTTAGCTGGGGGAAATACAATGATATGTTAGCCTGATTAGACAAGAACACGATACATTAATGTAAAACCAATAAAATGTCTGCACCATTAACAAACATATTGTTAAGCAAATAATTGTTCAAGATACAACAATGTCAAACTAATAAAATGTCTGCATCACTCACAAAAATAATATTAAGTGGAATAAATCCAAAAAACTAGGAAACGAGTTATAGAAATACAGAACTTACCTCCCCAACAAAAGCCTGCAGCACCAATTGCAGAAACACCTTTATTTTTCAGAGCTTCTATAACAGGTTTTGCTTCTTCAAATCCCTTGTCCTTTAATAATAATTATAAAGGCTTTAGACACAATGAAGGACACATGCACACACACACAGATGTATAAGATTAGCAAGTAAAATGCACACACACAGATGTATAAGATTAGCAAGTAAAAGAAGTTGAAGGAAAATTTGCAAAATTGGGGCATCTATTGCAGGATATGATAAAAAAAAAAAAGAATGAGTGCAGCCTTACACAATCCATCCATTGATCAAAGCAGTACATTAAACAAACAGGCAACTATGTTCAATAACATATTCAATCTGTCTGAAATGTATAACTCTGAATAAAGGCCTTAAAAACTTAAATTTCAATCATAACCAAAGCAATGAATTTGATTTTGGCAGTATGCGTTCTAAATCAAGGCTGAGATTATAAATATTTTCCACACATGTAGTCAGAGGACCAGGACTAACCGTTCCATGATCTTTTAACCAAACTTGTATAGGTCTCCCGGGAATATCAGGCACATAAGGATCTCCATGTATGAAATCAGGAACCACTGCATAGAATCCAGCAGCTGCAACCTTGTCCGCAAGACTCCTAGAGTAACAAGTTTTGCTTTGTTAGTCCCACAAGGACATAAATCTCAATGAAAATCAATCAAGCTATACAAAGAGGAAAACTGAGAACAAATAACATCATTATACAATAACAAGGGTAGTTTATTAAATATAAAAGCTCTCGCTATGTATCAACTATCAGAATCTATAGTTCTGGATTTTTACTATGATGCAAAGCTTTGAAATTGTAATCCCATGGCTGATAAGTCTCAAATTTCAATACCCACATGCAGAGTTGAAAGCAGAACATCCCAAAGATACAATAAAGGAGCTAGTGTTATGAAAAACAGGACCAATTGAAAATTAGCAATAGTAAGAAAATAAGAATTTTTTTTTCCACTGTATTAGTCCATGTATCAATTCCAAAGAAAGGCTGAAGGGCTAGTCCAGGACACACTGATTTTCAATTGTAATAAGCATTGCAAGATGCATGATGATGACCAAAAGGCTGTATAGGGACTTAAATAGTAATGCCATCACTCACTAATCACCACAATCATGCTGAATACACTAACTGCAACAGGGTATGCTTTTGTTCTAAACACTACGTCAGGCATCTGCAAACTCTCCTCCATTTATTTCTATCACCATTTCACTTGAAAGTCATCGATATTTCAAGCAAAATGTATAGCAAAATGTTTAAGAAGCTGACTGCACAGTTTTTACCTTGGAGATCTTTCACAATGAGAAAAAAAAAATCAATTGGGTGTCAAATAAATAAGCATAAAGCAGCAATCACAGAACTGATTCACCTCTAAATCATGAATAATAATATAAAAAAACAAATCAGTTCAAACTTCAAACTACTAAACCAGTACAACAGGGCAAAAAGTTTAAGAACAAGCTATACAGAATCAGCTAAACCTTAGGTTGGGAGCTTCATATCCTGCAAGATCAGACCATAAACCTCAAATTAGAAGATGATAAAAACAACAGTAAGCAGCTAGTATAAACGGACAAAACAAAAAACTGATCAAGACCCATCATTAACCAAGAAGTTATGTAGAAACCCAGAAAGCCAATAGAGGCAAGCTAAGCCCAAATTGACGAGAGGAAGCAAGTTGATGAAGCGTACCATAGACATCAGAGATGAGGATGATGGCAAGGTTGGAGTGAGGAGATCCAGAAATGTAGGATTTGAGACCACCGAGTTGGTCGACATGGCCAGTACCAGAGTTAGGGTTTAGGGTAGGTGGGTTCGCGCAGCACTGAGGTCCAGACATTTTCTTCACTCTACTTGCTACTCTGCAATGCAAATCATGCAATTATGTTTTTGGTGGATATGATCTTCAGTAAATAAAAGGGATTACCATTTTTTTGGTACTAGACTTTCAAAAAATAACTAATTCGGTATCCAAACTTTTATTTTTTTCAATCTAGTACCTAGACTTTTATTTCGTACTCCATTAATACCCACCGTCAAATTCCGTCAATTAAAACGTGAAATGGTGACGTGGCATGATGACGTGTACAAAAATTGAACACGTGGAAAAGAGTGGCTTGTGCATTAGATGACATGAAGATGACTAGGATTATTTAATATTTTTTAATAAATCCTAACTTATATTTTATTTT
>JAYMTA010004663.1:0-12345 GCA_036897625.1 Pelargonium cotyledonis
GATCCAAACCCGAGGTCCGCCACATTCAACACCCGCGTGCCCGAGAGCCGCCGTCGACACTGTGCTTCCCCGGATGGAGAACTCCACAACATACCGTCCGCCCTCCAGCCAATACCACAGACACGCGAGTCACTCTCTCCGCAACACCAAAACCAGCAATACTCCTTCCATCATCCTAAAAACACGCACAGAGCGCGGGAAAGACCACGAGTTAGTCTATACTCAATACTATAGTTTTTTATTTTTTGATTAGTCGTGTTTTATTTTTTTATGTTTTGGTTTGTACATGATAATGAATGAAATTTCAAAAACATTATGGTTTCTAAGGAGTCTATATATGTGCTCGGAGATAGCTTGAATTTCCACTCTCTTCAGTGTCCAAATCAAGACTCATGCCCTTGGAGTGGGCCTATCTCGAAGACGGGTAGGGCACATGTTAAAAACCAAAATGTTCGTCGCTTGGAAAACAATATTTTGAAAAAAAGAACATCTCAGACGAGAGTCAAATCGGACCAAAAATGAGAAAGAAGAAGACAAGATGCTCGAATATACATAACAAAGAATGATCGCTCATGGCATGTCATGCGGACACACTTTCTCAATGCACCTAGTACGCATTTCCACATGGTTGCCTCAGGCCACCTCAGCCACGCCCTTTTTATCATGCAGCGTCTCCTTCGACCAATCAAAGTCTGTCATGTCAGCTTCCCATGTGGGCCTGCGCGCGCCACACCAGACTGAGGTCACGAGTACTACTCGAACGAGCTAGGCTCACCTTAGCCTAAGCCCAAGAGCGAAAAGTTGCTAATGGGAGGACGCTACTTTCAGGTGCTTCAGCCAATACACACATGCCACACACTGTATCACTTCTGTATGGTCCAAATTAATTAGATCGTATAGCTTGGTATGACCAAAATTGGGCCGATTCAGTATCACTCTAAATGAAACATTTTATCTTTATTTGAAATCTAATTGATCTCCAAAGACCCATATGTGAGATACGCTTAATCAGTAATATCCCAGGACGTTCACGTGTACTTACTTGCAGGGCGTACAATACGAGGGTTTGGAAGGTTACCTTTCTCAAATCTCTTCCCCCAATTTTGATAGTTAGCACACAAAAAGAATTTATTGAGGTAAATCCTCATTGGTATATGATAATATATTTCAAACAATGAAATTAATGTGAGTATACAAATTAGTCAATAAAAACGTAAATGGATGATTGTTGTTTATAAGTAACCTCCAAAGTGATGTTACTAATAAATTATAAAGTAATTAATTAAAATAAATAAGTAATTAATGGGATGAGTAGATTTTCAACGAAGAGAGAAAAATAAATAAGTAATTAATTAAAAGTTGGTCGAATTCTTTAACGTGACAACCCACCTTACCAAAAGTTGACATGCATGTCTATATAATTAAATTAATGACACTCATATTATTTAAAAAGAAGAACAATAATAATGACATATTGTAAATGTACGTTTACTAATATTCATACGTATTAATTCCTACTTTGGTCCACTTAATGTCAATACCAAAAAGTCTAAAAACATTTTTCTTTAATATATGCATGCAAGAAAATTTGTGGATCTTTCAAAATCATTATAGAATAGGACATAATTTATTTGCAATTATTGTATCAATATTTCTTTAAAAAAATTAAAATATTTTATTTTCTCAAATTATTTGAATTTGTTTTTGTTGCATTGTAGGCAAGTACTTCTCCCCAATTAAGGGAGTTATTTTGTTCTCGTAAAAAAAGGGAGTTATTTTGGTTGCATAAGAGATTAGCATAATTTAATAAAATTTATTTGTAATTATTATTATTAATATGGATAAACGATGAGACAACAAGCCTAGAAGACCAGTGTTTCTCACAATTCTAATGGAGAGCGTCACCCTGTTAGTTATTAGTTTCTTTTAAACTCATAAATCTCATCTCATACTTTCGACAATGTGCCTCAAATTTGAGGTTTCAAAGGAAATTTAAAGCACATCAGGAATCCATTTGATCCCAACATACATATTGCGTAGGGATTTGGTCATACTAAAACACCTAAGCTAGATAAGAATCATTCTCAAGAAGTTCATAAGAAAAAATCTCTATTTTGTCATCAGACCCAGAACCGACATACCTTGGTTTGTCATCATTATTGTTGTTGTAATTGAAAATCATTTCAACATTACTTAGATAGTTGATATTAGAAAAAGAAAAGTAGCCTCATGTAGAAGAAAAAGATCATATATTCATATGTAAGTGAAATAATGCAATTTTCTTTTTAGAATATTGTTTTAAATCCGCATGATTTATGCATGGACACATGGAGTTGACCTTTATACATCACTACCCAAGTAGCATGGTGCTTTATTCTTTTCTAATCAAACTAATTGCTTGTTGTCTTATTATACATAATTCTTTGATATGTATACATATATAGGTGTGTATGTATGTAGAGAGATAACTAATTAATTATTTATTACAAAAATTTTAAAATTATTATTAAGAAGTTTACTCATAAATTTATCAATTATTATGAATTTAAATTACTTTGATGAAATAGTTACAAATATCTATATATAAATAAAATAATTCATGAAAATACTTAAAGGTTTACTTTTTTTTTTTTGGTGACAAAAAGATTTACTTTTATTAATAACAGAAACTCAATCAAAATATAAAGTAACTGAATTTGATTGAATTAAATTTATAATTTTAAATTAAATATGAATAATAATTAATAATGTGGCGGTTTTAATTGTTTATACTGAATTTATCCATTTGATTAAGATTAAGATTTTTTTTCTTTCCTATTGACTTCTGAATGGCATTATGGTAATAAATGCACTTGATCATGTCTAAACATCACCGCACAACACTAAACTACACTATAAGGCACTAGCCTTCCCTAGCAACATAAAAAAAAAAAACCACCATAACCATTGCCACCAATCCGCCGCCGTCACCACCGCCGCTATATTCTCCGATCACTTGTCGATTCTCTTTGCTTTGATTTATATATACACACACGTGTGGTACGTAGACGATGAAATTTTTGAAGAAGTTTTTGTCGTGCTGCGGCGGGGCCGCTACAACTAGGGGGGGCGACAAGAGGCGGGACGAGGAGGTGCAGCCGCCTCGGGTGGCGGAGACGCGGTCGCTTGTGCCGGTGGCGCGGCGGTGCAAGCGGAGGTTGAGGATGAGGACTGGGCCACTGGGGTCGGTGCCGCAGGAGTGGAAGCCGTCGCTTTGCGTGATCTCGGAGGACACAGTGGTGGTGATGGAGAGGGCTGAGGCGGCGGCGAAGCGGCCGGCGAAGAGGAAAAACGCCGTGTCCAAAACTCGGGTTCATGTACGGACGCATAGCGACGATTTCGGGTAACGATTTTCTTGTCCATTTCCGGTATATTTCGTTTTGAACGTCGCCGTTTTGATGCTTATAATTTATTTAATAAGCTAATAATTAAAATTGGAGTTATATCACCATTGCAACTATCAATTTTGCTGACCTTTTGTTCTTGATTTTTTTTTTTGTGTAGATCACTTGAATTATTTAAATTTACTGTTCCATTGATTTGATCGTGTGCAATATTCTTGTGAAAATGTCATTAATTTTAGTATATAGAAAACGTGACAAAATATCTAAACAAATTTAGAACTTTTTTATCCTGAGTGGAGTGCTCTATTATTGTGAGTTTGTGATGTAGGATACTCACAATAACGTCATCAAAGAACACAAAAGATTTGTTTGTGTACTTTGAAGGTGTGTATATGAAAGTGTGAAATCATATTTAGAACTTTTTTTTTTTTTTATCTCGAGTGAAGTGCTCTGTTTATAAGTATCCATTACATGATGAGGTGACACGATCTCAATGGTTGAGAATTTTGTGGAGGCTACATGCCTTTGGTCATCTCTCACTTGGATGACACCTTTTATCCTCTAAGAGTTCTTCCGAGCTTTGTTGACTTATTGAAAAGTCCAAGTAAGTTTGTTAATTCTCTCAGACGTTGTGAAGAAAGCTTGAGAGATCCTTTTCAAGCCGTCGTACTTGTGGACGAGTTGGTGCGCTTTGTTTGTCCATGCACATAGATACAGATGAGTGAGGGTGAAATTGATGACACCCAACATTACTTAACCAAATCAACCAATGATCGAGTGACATGTGACCTCGTACTCTATATCGACACGTGAGGATAACGATGGTTCATAAGTCCGAAAACTAAGAAGCACAAGTGGTCAATCGAATGGATGACAACATGTCTTCTAAGAAATCTCTGCAACTACAGAATATTAATGTGGATCACAACTGAGATGAGTGACATTCTTGGAATTCATTTTGGCCTTTAGTAAGAGGTTTCACACAAACATTTCGCAAACGCATCCCGCATGTGCAACCCATGAGTGCAATATGAAAACATTTTTGATGGCCTCATCCACGCTGTGTTCGCACAAGCATATGACGAGCATGACCCATTCAAATTTACCGAGACCCACTTACACACTTGTGCATCTGTATGGAAGTCTCGCAACAAACTGGTCTTCCACGTCCATTTTGGAAGACACATCCGTTAGACGTTCTGAAAGGTGCTTTGGAAGACCTAGCACACACTTCCCCTATGAGGCCGCACATGCTCCTTGCATCCACGAGTCTATGCTCCGCGAAGGTTGCATACGCAAATATGGACTCCCGCGTACATGGCTCTCTGCTTAATGGTTAGCATTCTGAATTGTCACATGACTCCCTACTCTTCATCATTCATCTGCACCTGTGTGCAAGGGTAAACATAGCACATTAACTCATCCGCAAGTACAAGAGAATAAAGAATATCTCTCGAGCCTTTTTCACGTCATTTGAGAGAATTAAACTCAATTGCACTATCCACTTTATGCACGTAAAAAATTCTCACCCAATTAGATTGCCCCATATCATCAAGTAAATGTAGGCCTCTATGTAGGGCCCTCCACCCAAGGTAAAAAGGTCATAATTTTTGTTTTGTTTTTTTTCACTTTCACATATATATACATCATTTGAAATGGAGAAGAAACTCCTCAAGTGTTGTTCGATTTCTTCGAGCAATACTCGAAGATCTTCGCATATCTGTCCATACCTACAAGATTCTGTTGATATCCTAATTCTTACTCTCGAGGCGGTTCCTCGGGCACACATCCGAGATTTTGTTTAACAAGTTGTTTTTCCTCACTTACAAAAGAAAAAGTTGTTTTTCCTCGCAGACTCCAAGATATGACTTGCCATATTTCATATCTTCAAGACTCAAATCCGAAATTAGATAAATTTTAGGAAACTCGACACGTGAATAAAAGACTAGTAACAGAAGAGGCAAATCACAAACGTATTCCAAAAACAAGATTGAGAGTCCATAAACAATATTTTACGAATGAAAACAACGATGTGACTCTTGTAAAATGTATTTAGACTCTTCTAAGGGTTAGGTAGGTTTCAAGTTGGTCACTTGCTATACGAGAAGTGTGGGTAGTTGAAAATATAAATGTTCTAGATGGCTGAAGTGTGTCATTAACTGTAAACCATATTGAAAATTTCCATAAACCCTAACAACCTTTTCTTCAAGGCACCTATTGCCTTGTTCCACACGGTACCAAGAAATGTCTTCCAAAAATTTGCTCTACTCTTGACAATTTATAACAAAGTGGGTGGCTTGGTAGTCTAGCTATTAGTATAGATTGTGTTTTTGTTTGTGAATTGTGATTCATATAATGGCTATTTATTATAATTAATTGAGTTTATTAATCTTTTGCAGGAGATCAAGCTTTTCACAATTACTTCCTGCATTTTCACCTGCTCCTTTCCTGTTTTGATGTTCATTGTACGTAATTTTCATGCTCCAATGGCTTCAATGATTCAAGCTTTACACACACCATGTAGTGTGAGTTGTGAGTTCAAAACTTATTGAATGAGACAGTGAAGGATTAAAAGAGAGAGTTATCTATTGTGTAGCTCAAAGATTTCGAACAAAAAGAGAGTCAAACTTATAGTTTGCATGCGAGTGAACATGTGTATATTCAAATGTTGTTCTTAGCGTTTTGGTGGTGGGGCGTAATTTTCCAACACCAATACAACATTTTTGTGCTACTTACCGAACTAAGGATTTCCTCACAATATGTATTTAAACTTTGAAGAAAACGATCTAAAACAAGAAGAGGAACTAACTTTACACTGTTTTGTCCCAAAGGTTCACAAGATTGAAAGAGATGGTTAAAAAGTGTTAGCCTTTTGCTTTTTTTCGAAAGAAACGTAAATGACTACTAAGTACATTTATTCGTAGGAGTATTTATTAGAGTTCAATATCTAAAACGTTTCAATTTAAAACTTTGTTAATATTAAAATGAGTCTTTTGTGTTATTTATCTTTCAAAGAGAAAAAGATAATATAACGAGTTACATTGTGCATACCGATTTTCCTTGTATTCTATGTACATATATTGTAACGTAGTCAATTGATAAAATTGCTCTCCAAGAGTAAACATTTATACATTAAATTTGTCTTAGGCTCGAATTAAATTTCCGCTAACCACTAAAAAAATACATGAACCCAACCCGAGTGGATGGAGAAAATCTGGGTATCTTTTGACCATGTGATTGGCGAGATGAATAAATAGTGAGAGAACCATAAAGTTGTGTAAAATCAAACGGTTTAGTTAATTTTTTATTATAAAAATGGTATATAGTAGAGAAAATTCATGAAGAAATATTAAAGTTTGGAGTCCAATGAGGTAAAATCTTGAATTGGGTAAGAGATATGGGACTTGTGCTTGAACTTCAGCCGAAAGCATTTTAATTAGTTGCTTTGCGGCCTTTTCCTTGGGGGGAAGTGGACGGCTTCTCATGAGGTAATTTTTGATTAATCTAAATTTCTAAACAAAGACATGTTATTTTTTATTATAAGCGATCGGTATTTTTATAAAAGAACTAGAAATGGTGAATAAAAAGTACAAAAATTATGACGAGAAAAAATAAAACAATCAACTCCAACAAACTACACAAGTTCGAACACCATGGGTCAAAAGAAGGGGAGGCCGATCCAACATCCCCTGTGCTACGCCAAAGAGCACTGAGCACCGGACCATCATTTTCCGCAACAACACATTCTGTCACTGAAACTCATATCTTGTCACCGAAAGTTAATAATTGTTGTCACCAAAAACGTTGTCACGAAAAATTTCCAAGTGCACGACATGATGATGTTTGTCATAAAATCATAATTTTGAGCGACAGAAAAACTATCGCCGAAAGCATAAAAACTCAAAATTTTACCATAATTGAGTTTTATCCGTGACTGTCAAGTGGTCATTGTATCTAAACCCAAATTTTTGTACGTTCATCAACAACAACTTATTCAGTGTATCATACAAGTGAAAAAAGGAAAAAGAAAGTAAGAAGCCATTATACAAGAACATTACATGCTAGTAACTCAAGTGAACCACATGAACCCTAGCTCTCTCATTATCAAACCCTAATTAGTATCTAGTTACTCCCACATGCACCCTCTCCTTCCTCCAATCCATTCATCGTATCATACAAAGGCTTATTCAAAGTCTCCGGCAACAGAAACCCTAGCAGCCCTCCAACAAACCCACAACCCGCAAACACCAAAAACGGCAAGCCACCGCGCAAAACCACCACGAACGGCGCCAGGACCGCCCCCATTTGCGCCGCCTGCGTCACACACCCCAACGCCGCGTTCCTCACCACCGTCGGAAACAGCTCCGCAGTGTAAATGAACAGCAAATTATAGGTTCCCGCCATCCCAAAAATCCCCAAAACGCCACAAACGAGCCTCGCCACCTTCCACCCACCATCACTGCTCATCAAGCTTCCAAGAAAACAGAATAAGAAGCTGAACCATAGAGTCCCGATCGCCAAGGGTTTCCGGCCAAACCTGTCCAGCAACACCGCTGTGATGGTGAACGCCGGCATCTCCGCCACCGCGTTGAGGAGGACGCTGAGGTAGAGATTGGTTTTGAGGTTGACGACGTTTAAGCTGAGGCCATAGTACACAACCGAGCACAAGAGGTTTATGGCAACGGCTAGAAATAGACGGACGCGAGTCACCGGAGACCTAACCACGTCCAACAAAGAACCTGCATGGAAAGAAAATGGAAGGTGAATATAACTGCATACATAAGTGTGTAACTTTTTCAAAATGGTTAAATGGTTTTGCCTCTTCCATAATGATACTTTTTTTTTTAATTTAATTTGATTCATATGTATTATGTAGTGTTTTTCTTTTCATGTTTGAGTTCTTGTAAACTATTTTTTATATTAATTAAACCAACTCATTTTGTTGTAGCGCCACATCATCAAATACAGTTTACACATGTGCATGCCACATCAAACAAAACGCTGTGTTTCATACTTTTTTTTAAAACGATGTCATTTTAGCTCTGAATGATGAATATATAAAACGACATGATGACGAGACATGCTCGCGTGGTCTCCGTATCTAAATGTGCCATGACGATGTGTCAACATATGCTGACGTGACACTTAAAAACCAACTCTAGTCTAATTAACAATGTTGATGTGTATTCACTAACTATTAATAAGGATATTACTTAATATGACACCTCAATCACTGACATAATATACTCCAAAACATGCATAAACCCTAAAAACTCAACACTAACCTGTTACAGCTTCTTTGATCCCCAAATCTTCCTTGGAGCTCGTAACATCCTCGTCCAGCGAGAGCACAACTCCTTCGGGGACGTTCTTGCCATTGTAGGACGCTATGACCCTCATCAGCTTCATGGCCTCGCCGATCCTTCCCCGGACAAGGTACCACCGGGGCGATTCGGACACGAAGGGAAGGACCAAGACCACGAAGAGAAGGGAAGGGACGGAGGAAGCCACGTAGAGCGCGCGCCACGACGGGAATATGTAGGCCACGCCGGTGAGAACTGCAATGCCGGTGGAGAAGAAGTAGAAGGTGGACATGCCTGCAGCGCCACGCTTGGTGGGACCCACGGGCTCGGTGGCGAGGACGAAGGCGCAGAGGCCTACGCCGCCGGTGCTGAAGCCGGTGAGGAAGCGGAGGAGGAGGTAGGTGAGGTAGTCAGGGGAGAGGGCGGTGAGGAGGCCAAAGAGAGCGTTCAAGATGCAGACTATTGTGAGTGAGCCTTTTCTTCCCAAGAAGGAGTCTGCGAGGTGCCCAAATACTCCAGCACCTGTATGTGTAACGCATGCACAACGTTGATTGATCATTAGTTCTCAATCATGCACTATGGGATTGAATTAAAGTAATGTTTTGAAAATCAGATTGTGATTGTGAATTTATACATAGTACAGTCAATTTCTTCTAGTTCACTTTGAGATTGTATGATGACTATTTCGCTTCACGTCAGACTTTTTATATGATAGTTGGAACGAAAACGTTTCGTATTTTTTAAATTAGGTCAGTCAAAACGACATTTGGACGTGATTGCTTCAGAAAATGAAGTGTTGTCGTTCTATCTATCACAATTGGAGGCACTTATACATGAACTAAAATCTTAGGTGACATTATGATGATGTGTATTTACCCTATACTAGCGTGACATATTAAAACTAAGTACGACTGATAACAATTAGAAAAAATAGTGAAATAAAAATGTTCAAACGTAACCATGTTAAACCTAAACTGAAGGCTAAAGTGTAATAAAAAAAAAATGTTTTAACACTTTCTCTGTGCACTGGTTTGTGCAATTACCTACTAATCTCATGTGCACTCATAGTGGTCCACGATTGATTAAACATGAGGTGATATACATTATTAGAACTCTGTATATATAATGACAAGTGTACATAGCATGTGCACAGAAACATTACATGTGTACAATATCTTGAAAATCCTCAATAATAACATATTTATAGTTGCTGAAGATATATATGTGTGTAATAACTTCAGTTGCAGGCACCTCCTAAAATTATTAATGGAAGCAGCAGCAGCACATAACATCATGAAAACCTTAATGTTGTGTTATAAGATATATATAGCCTCTTTTTTATATAAGCCTGTTTATTTATTTTTAACAAAACTGAACTTACTCAATAATCTCTTTGTTAAAGGGGGTTCTAATAAAGTTTTTGGGGACAGAATAAGAAATCGGATATATGATTGGTCGTATAATCGTGGTTATATATATATATATATATATGCACACACATATATATTATGTCAAAATTTCTCTGTGTAAGTTTATCCTACACTCTTTATATGTTTTATTTTATTCCAATATTTTGCTTGAAATGAAGGTTATGACAAACTGAGTGATTTATAAGAAACTGCTGTGGTATATATGTTTGATACTCTTGTAATTATAAGTATCTTAATAATTTTTTATAGATAATTTAATTTTACATTATGGCATCAAAAGTCAAGAGTCAACAGAAAATGTTTCATGTTTATCCCTATCTCCATCCCAACAACAAATGAGCAAATGAAACAGTCAATCTTGGATCTATGAATTTGTAGCATTTTGTTGTTATTATCAGAGATGTTGATGAGATCATAAACAATCCAAAGTTTTGAATTTCAAGAAATGAAAACGACAAGTGAAGAGACACAAAAAGATGGATGTGACGAGAAGGTTCTTTTGTGACCTCTCATGAACACCAATGAAAAATAAATTCATTCGAACCTATAATTACTTGTAAAAATATCATATATTATATTTGTAATAAAAAATATATTGGTAATTTAGACACTAATTTTATATAATTAGAATGCATAAAATAAAGTTATTAATTTTTAAATTGGATTAAATTGTCTATTAGTAAGTCAAACGATTCAAATTCAACTAGTATAAGCTTTAAATAAAGTCACAAATTAGTCCGACATTCGGCACAAATTTTACACGAAATTGTTAGATGGATTAGAATAAAATCATTTCAACTCGTTTGATTTTGACTCATACGTGACTTAATTAAATTGTAATCTCTACCTAAATCAAATTATTTCATATCTTGCACCAATTAAAGCCAATACAAATAATGCCATGTGTTCTATATTTTTATTGAAAAGTTGATTTGAAATCATTAGTTGACACATTCAAATGGCTCCTTTTTGTTATGGTATATATATAAATGGACACATCGTAAGATCGATGTGATCTTGTTAGGGCCTAAAACATGTGATATAGTTTTATTTTTAACTTTAATTTCAAGTAAGGAGACAACCCAATTAATCATGACAGCAATTAATGTCTTACATATAATTTTAATTATTTCCATTTCTTATATTCACTCCATACTGAATAAAATATATAATCATTTTGGTTTTTTCCGATGTTTATATTGTGGCATATGCAATGAATCATGAATGAAAAGATTAAATTCATCGCTTAGCAAAAATGTCAGTCAAATAACATTTTATAATTACAAGATCATCAACTTGTTCTTTGAATAATAAAAATAGTTTATTTTTTAGAAATAGTGACAGTGGTAAACAACCATTATCTTTTAAAATCTCAGACACCATGATCACAATTCATACCACGTAAGATAACAGATAAGTTTACAATTAATAGCTTACTTTACTTTCTTGACTAATCAAGAAGAAAATTATAATTTTATATGTCACACTTTTATGTTTTATGAGTGATAAAGGTCTCATTCTTTGATTGAGAATGCGAGTTTCAAATATATTGAATAGCATTGTCATATAATATTTTTAACGGGACAATTCAAAAGTATTAAATAATTAATTTAAATAAAAGTTTATAAATATTACAACAAACTTTTTCATGCGTTAGTCCATCATATATGACTTTACAAATAATAAATAAAGAGTTCAACTCATTGTCATTTCTAACTTTATATAAGAAGACGGATAAGAGAAGATAAGAACTTATTTATATTAAAACTTTGTGACTTTGTGAGTGAACCAAAAGGAGAAGATATGAGTCTATTGAGACATTGGAGTATGTACTCATTGTGGTTAGATAGATATAGGAGACAGAGGAAAATGATATAGAGAACTCGTAAAAATGGATAATAACGTACATTAAGAGAATTCGAGATATTGATAAGAATACATTTATACAAATTTAGGGACCTCAGAATTTGAATATTTAACCTTAATTGTTATTGAATATGAAATTTTAATTTATATGCACCAATGAAATAATAGATGGCAACAAAACAGAAATATAATACTAATAGCATTTTATATTTGAGCATGAGATAAAAAATAAATAAATGAATAGATGAATAAATAAAAAAAACTCACCAATCATGCAGCCGCAAAAGAACAAGGCTTGCACAAGCCCAACCCTATACTTGTCACCGCACACCGATCCCCACTGCGCCACAGTGGAGCTTCCCG
>JAYMTA010004664.1:0-12344 GCA_036897625.1 Pelargonium cotyledonis
CAATAGCTAACATCCCGCTAAGTATTCGTCATTATATGAGGATGCATGGATGTGCGGTATTCAGTGAAGAGTGAAGTGAAACTTCTCCTCCAAACTCAAGCGACTGCTTATTTTGATATGTGGAAATCTCTTTGGGTAGTCTCAACTCAATCAAAGGTGAATCATTTTATTTGGAAGTGTTTGTAGGATACGCTTCCAGTTTTATCTAATTTAGTTTGTCGTCTGGTTGATGTTGATGTTAAGTGTCCTCGACGTCATTTAGCAATCGAGACCATAGAGCATTTGCTTATGCATTGATCGTTTGCTCGGTCGTGCTGAGGGGTGATCGAAGCTGGGGGTACAACGGCGGCGGAAGGCACGGTTTTGGACTGGTTTAATCGCGTCCTTGCTTTTAATGATCCAGTCTTCTTGTCCAAAGTTTGCTATATTGTTTGGGGACTTTAGTATTCTCACAATGAGGGGGTTTGGAATGAAATTGGCTTCCAGTTGGTGATCCTGCGGCTATGGTAGATGGTGTTTGGGAGGCTTGGCTTGTTATTTTTGTTTCGCCAGGCGATCCTGATAGGTCTGGAGCAATGGCGCAAGTTGAGGCGTGGAGGCGCCCTTCTCGGAGTAGACTCAAACTCAACATTGATGGAGCTCAGTCTTTGCGGTGTTGGGAAAGTATGGTGCAGGTTGGATTCTTCGGGATCAGTCTGGAGTACTTATGGTAGGAGGAGGAAGATCATATTGGGTTAGTGATGGTGACTCTAGCTTGATAGAAGCGTTAGCTGTTCGTACGACCATTTGGTGGGCGGTGGAGGAAGGTTGGGATAACATTATCGTCGAATCTGATTCGCATATTGTCATTCACATGTAGTCCAAACTGAAAGGAAGGCTTTCAATGTCTTTAGTCTGATTATTTAAGGATATTGTTTGGTTAGCTAGTCGCTTTCGTAGTATTTCTTTTGAGTTTGTTATTCGGTCTGTGAACCGTGTAGCCCATACTTTAGCTAGGGCATCGTCTTCTATGTCCGAAGTGGATGGGTGGATTGACTCTCAATCGCCTGATTTAATTTCCGCTCTTCTACTTGCTGATTTGAATTAATGAAAGAGCTGTTTTCGATTAAAAAAAAAAGTAATTCATATGGAGTACAACAACACATGACAATGACATTATTTCGTAACAAATATTTCCTCAGTCTTAAAATAAACGTCATCTTATACATTTAAGAACAATTCAGTATCATATATTCAAAAGATTCTCTGTACAGTAGCATTAGCATATACCCCACCATCAGAGTCAAAGGCAAGACCCTTCATGCTAGTCAACAAAAATTGTAAGTAAATTGATATTCACCTTTGTTGAACTAAAACTATCTCTAATAAGAATTCTTTCCATGAACAATCATTGTTGTCACCAATTTGTTTCAATTTTATTGGTGGAGTATTATCTAAATGAGGATGAGCCGTATATTAGATTAATGTTGCATGCATTATCACCCCTGAGGAAACAAAGAGAACAATGGTGGAATTGTTAACTATAAAAAGTGGCTAGGCTTCTTTTGAAGCAATTAAGGTAGTATTTGAACTATAAATTTTGGGTTGAGAAGGTGAATAAAATATCCATTGATGATTTTGTCGGTGCCTGCAACACTCCCAACATAACAAGGAATGTGAGATCTAATACGAGTCCTAGGAGATTAGTAAGAGAATAGAGATCTAGCATGTATTTTTTTTATGAGCGATTGATATTTTTATTGAATAACTCTAAATAGAGAATAAAAGTATAAATTTCTCGAAAAAAAAAAATGAAACAAAAACAACACATCAACCCGACAAATTTATTGAGTTTAAACATCAAAAGAATGAAAGATTGAACCAACAAATCTCATACTCAACCAAAGTGAAAAACAAAAGTTTTATTGGAGGGGATCCACTCAAAGAAGTCATGTTTTGCATGATCATGTGCTAAATAGAAATGTCATTGTTATTTGTTAGGAGAATTCACGAAACATCATTTGGTAAACCCAGTGTTAACTATGTCAAGAGAAATAAAACAATATCTTAATCTAAGAGGAAGTTAGACGCCATATATAAGATCATATATAAGATCGGGACCTCTAGTAAGCTTAAACGATGATGAAGTGAAGATTCATTTCTGTTCACATTCTCATTGTCATTCTCTTACATGAACAATTTGATTCTCACTTTAGATGGATAAAATGTGATTCTCATCCTCTTTCTTCATCGTTTTATATTGCAACCTTATCTTCAAAAGTTCATAACATAATTATGCATTGCTAATTAAATTTCAATATTTAAGGTACATAAAAAGACACAAGAGGATGCTACTCAACTGGCTCAAACCAATGTTTTAAGCTGGTAATACTAAATAAATGTGTTCTTTACATGAGATAAAATAGTTCATTTCATCACTACTTTCAACACTTTTCACATGCAAGACTCATACGTGTACAATTTAGAATATTTTGATTGGCACATTATATACGCAACCCGTGTGAACCTCACATTTTATTTTTATTGTGGGCTCGACCACATGCATAATCGAAAGACATTAAATCAATAATCTCACGCATGCGTAAGAAGTACATATAACTTATTTACTTTATAATTTTCAATATGAGATTTTTTTCACCACCACATTTAGTGCTTGTTTGTTTAGTCTACTTGAAACTTTTGCAAAATTTTAAGGAGCTTAAAGGATGTGTAAAAACTTTAAGAAGCTGTAAGGAGGTGCTCCAAAAAGTCGGTTATGTTTGGTAAATGTTTGACTTTAAGGAGCTGTGTAAAAGTTTGTTTGGTAAAAAAACAACTTTAATGAGGTATAAAATGTACAAATTACCAAAATGGACATGGAGAGTATGTAGAAGGGTAAGTAAATTAATACATTTATTTTTACCTGAAAGTCATTTTTTGTAGGTAAGACCTGAAAGTCAATTTTGAAAACGGTCGACCATTTTTATTTTTACGGTCGACCGTTAGTGTATTTACTTTTACCTTAAAGTTATTTTTGTAGGTACTTTGACTGAAAATCATTTTTTTAAAACGGTCGATCATTTTTACTTTTATAGTCGACCATACTAAAAAAAACTAAAAAAATGTGAATTCAACAACAACAACAACAACAACAACAAAAATAATAATAATAGTAATAATAATAAAATAAATTAACTAATCTAAGTTAAACTAACCTAAGTTAACTACAAAACTCTAACTATATATTCCTCTCTTTCTCAACTATTACCCTAATTTCATATCATCTCTCTCACTCAAAAATCTCTCCAAGCTCTCATCTCAACCGTCGCCTCTTCCTCTACCTGCTTCGCCGGAGTTCTTTCATCACCAGAGTTCATTCCACGCCGGAGATCCTGCCAAGCCGAGCTTCGTGCCTCGCCGGGGTTCATGCCATGCCGAGCATCGTGGCTTGCCGGGGTTCCTGCCTCACCCGAGCTTCGTGCCTCGTCGGGCTTCTTGCCTCACCGGACAGCCGCCGGAAAGTCGTGATCCACCACGACCTCCGTGAATCTTTGCCTCCACCACCGCGATTTGTCGTCTCCACCACCACAACCGTGATTCGCCTCCGCCCAGATCCCGCTCGGATCCACTACTGCCTCCGCCGCCGGACAGCCGTGAACCACCACGACTTTAGTCCACCGATGACCCACCACGACTTCTTCCAAATTTTGATAGCCATGCATGCGGCTCCCTCTCATGTTGATCGGTGAGATCTAGCCTTGTTATGCGTTTTAAGGTTAATTATATAGTTGATTTTGGGTTTAATGATGTAAAAGTTTGATTTTTTTTATATCATTTTGTATTTTATTTGGGATTAATCATTCAGCCAAATATTTGTGATTTTGTTAAATGTATCAGTTTGTAATTTTTTCCAGTTCAGATTTGAATAAAATATATGCTATTATTTCATTTTATGCAAATTACCATTTGAATATTTGATGGTTTGATGGTATGGAGCAATATAGCCGTTGGGCTTATCCTTGGAAAGGTGTACTGTGAATCATCATCTTTAGAGGGCAAGATGGTAATGTTGGCTGAAGTTTGAGCTCCTTAACGGAGCCACTATTTTCCACTGGAGTAGTTTGGCTCCTATACGAAAACAACTCATTTGATGAGCATTTCACTGTTCTGCTTCTTAAAGAAGCAAAAAACCTGTCTTTACCAAACAAACTACATCATACGTGCCATCACCCTTCTTTAAAGTAGTCTTATGTGGCACCTCCTTAAAGGAGACAGTAGAGAAAACAAACAAGCCCTTAATTAAGTTTGAAAAAAAAGATTCACAACTATGTAACCCGTTTAATAAACAGTCCACGGTTGAAGTGAGCCCTAAACCCAAAACCCTCCCTAAATCACCTGTGTTCAGCGCCTCCGGTTCTTTCAATGTTTTGAAAACGGACCGGACCGTCCGAGTGGGCCAGTTCAACCGAGAGTCCGGGACCAAGTGACACCGCCGGTTCGACCTCGTTCTCGGTTTATAAAACCTTGGTTTCTTTTTTACCATCCTCCACTGTACAACACGGA
Source organism: Pelargonium cotyledonis (assembly GCA_036897625.1). Classification (NCBI taxonomy): domain Eukaryota; kingdom Viridiplantae; phylum Streptophyta; class Magnoliopsida; order Geraniales; family Geraniaceae; genus Pelargonium; species Pelargonium cotyledonis. The sequence goes on from JAYMTA010004664.1 coordinate 4,543, forward strand.
CGCCGCAGGGGAAGAGGAGCACTCATAGCCAAATCTAGCGGCTTCAGGTTGTTCTTACGCCTACAATCTTTAATTTCCATCTGCTTGTTTCTGTTTGGTTGCCGAGAAAATGCAACGTAAAATCTTTATGTACTTATTTGATTTGAACTGATTTCTTAAAGGGGGAACTTTTTCTATTTTATTTTTGAGCAATGATCAGATGATTCTGTACAGGTTTGGAATTCCAAGAACCCTAGTTTCCTTCTTCTTTTTGCATTTAAATACATTTTAATTAATTTAATCTTAGTTTTGAGGAAAAAAAGAAGAAGAGTATTAGCTGTGGACCAGTTATTATCTCCAGATACGATAAATTTTGAATTCCATGTTTTTATTTGGTATTTTATTGGTAGAAAATCATTATATAAGTTAAGTTGATTGATAAACATGTAATGTATTTACCATCCAAAATTGCTTGTTTATGTGTTAATTTTTTAGTCTCAGATGGCTTTGAAAGGTGTATGGCAACTCGAGAAGCTCATTGTGAGCTACTGCAATTGGGGAGGTAGCAGTAGAGGCATTAAGTATGGTTTTCTAATCCATTTAAATTTTTATCAGAGAGCCTCTCTCTTTTTTCACCTACAACAGCTCATAGACTACTAATATGCATTGAGATATGATTGGGTTCTATGATTTGAACCATAGCTTCTTTCGTGAATTGTGATCAGATTAAATAATAATCAGGTTGTTATTTATTTCTGTAAAAAGATGTTGCGGCATAACAATCTGGAAATCAAAGAATTGGTTGAGATTAAAAACCCATGCCGCGGCACGCAACACCATTGTTGCAACATTGCTAGGGTTCAGAAGGCCTTTGACCCTTGTTGACCACTGATGCCGCGGCATCGCGCCTGGTGCAGAACAAAAATTAACTCGATTATAAAGGGGTAGTTTGGTCATTTCACATGACTTTTTGGGTCTAGGGCAGAGAGGGATCGCGAATTTCAGCAATCAATTTTCATTTTCAGCCCCTTTGCGTCTTCTCTCTCAAGCACCTTGCTCCCACAACCCTCCCACACCACCACAACTTCCTTTGTTGTCGGCCAACACTCAACCTGCGTAAAGAAGGAGACGGAAGCCGTGACATTTGTCACTCCAGCCGCCACATCGGAGGCGGACATCAAGTATAGAATCTCCAGATCGGGTTTGTGGGTCCATTCTCTTCTCTTGGAGAGATTCAAGTAAGATTGTCCTAATTTTAAGTTGTTGAAACTTGTTGGTGGACAAGTTTTGCTTGATTAATTGGTTGTTGTGAATTGCATGCTTGTTTAGAAATTGTAGGAAATATTATTTGGCATGTGTGGGAAGTACGTTTGGGGGGTTTGAATTTTTGGTATTCTTGCATGTTTAGAGTAAGTGTAGCTGCTGCCATTGGTTGCTAAAATTGATGGGGGTTAGTTTGCATGTTGTTGGATAATTTAGGAGGAAGTGTTATTTAGAGTGTCATTCATATTTAGGTGTTCGGTAGCTTCTGCCCATTTTTTACTTGTGTGTCGGTGGCTGATTTTTGGTGAAATATTTGGGTTAATTGCATTGAATCATCATGTCAAGACGAGCATGTAAAAAGCCACTCTCCACGCTTCTCGGGCGGGAGCTTAGTTGAATACGACCCCATATGCTTCTCGAGGCCATTGGCTTTTACTAAATACCTTGAGTATTCGGAGAAAACCTCGTCAATCACTGAAATGGGGTTTGATCCGGATTTTGGGCGTGATGCGAGCATTTGAGCTACTGTTGAGATTTACGTATGGTCACCCTTCTGCTTTCATGCAGAGCAACCTCTATCTCAGGATCATTGCTCGGATTTTTATGCGAACTTGAGTGCGAATCTAGGGGCTACCTCCCTTACCATTAGGAGTGAGGTGGTCTCGTTCACTACTGAGACTTTTAGAGCCTTTTATCAGCTGCCCATCGTTCATCATCATTCATGTTGAGGAGTGCAGCTACATAAGGGTTAAAGCTAGCCCTCCATCGTGTGAGGAGCTTTCGTCTACTATTTGTGTTTCGTCGGATGCCATTGTTGAGCTCACCGAAATCAGACTCCCTAGTAGGCTGTTGAAACTAGTAGCGTGTAGTTTTAATATAAGATTAGGAGATTACCAACCCATTAATCAAATCCTAAAACACTATGCATGCTCACACAATTTCCAAAGTACCAAATTTGAAATCAAACTTGAATACATAGTTAAATGATGGGCACTCAAGTCCAACATTCAAAATAAAGGAACAAGTAAAAACTACACAACTTGGTGTCACATAGTTGCTAAATTAGAAGCATAATTTAAGCAGAATTGAAAGTCCAAAGTATGAATATATGCTTCGGAACTAACTAAGCAAAAACTTTAATTAGAATAAATAAAATTGCAAAACTTAAATTCATATAACTAATAATAAGTTAGTTTAGAAGAACAACCTATATCTAAAAAACAATAACAAAGCAAATCTAAAAGAATTCAAACCTAAACTAAAACTCATCACATGCCTTCAACAACAACTTGGTTTGGTGTTGCATATGATTTAACAGCTTCGCAAATTTATGCAATTCATACTTAAATTTAGCTTTTGTATTTTTGGCAAGTTCAATTTCAGCAAGATGTTCAAATTCGGTGTGTCCCAATATCTTTTGAAATAGATTATTCAGCTTCCCTTCGTGGGTATTAGAATATTGGGGTTTTCTTTTACGAACATTGTTGTTGTAGTTATTTTTAATATGCCAAATCTTGTTTCTCATACTTTTTTGATTAAGATCAAATCCCAGCTCCTTCACGAGTTCAGAAAAGGTATCAAAGTACTTAACTGAGTAAGTACCAGTTTCAATCCTATCCTCAAGAATAAGAATATCTTGATCGTGGGTTCATATCCTCTCAATCAACAATTTCTTTGACCTGTTAGCAATCTCTTGACCATGAGATGCAACAAGATGCTTAGAAGATTTTTTATCAAATGCAGCAACCACGAACAAGATAACTTCTTTTTCGGGTTGTTGCTTTTCTTCTTTTTGGGTTTCGGCTTCAAATTGTTGTTTGTCTTCTTCGGATGACTTTCCTTCGTCAGATTCAGACTCAGATTGAGACTGTGGCTTTGCTTCTTCGGATTGTGCAGATTGTGGTTGCTTCAACACTTCTGAAGAAGATTCAAATTTAGAAGAAGAAGAAACGGGATTTGAAGGGGGAGCCATGGAGGGTATCGGCGGTTTGGATTTTAGAATAAGTGAGTACAGTACGTACGTAGGGTTTCGACAAACTAACAAATTTAGAGAATAATTGGGAATTCCACAACTTATATTGCTTGTTGCTTCCGCTCACAGTTTTGATTTTATTTTATTTTATTTTTAAATTACAAAATTGCCTTCCATAGCATAGATGGAGTCTTTGAGCAGATCACTCTGCTCTATCTCGCCTTCAACACCAACTTGAATAAGAATCTTCTTATCATGGGTCTATACTCTCTCAGTCTTCAATTTCTTTGACTTGTTAGCAATTTCTTGACCATGGGATGCAACAGGACGCTTGGAAGATTTCTTATCAGATGCAGCAGCCACAGACTATGACTTTCTTTTTTGGATTATTGTTTTTTTTCTTCTTCGGTTTCGGCTTTAGATTGTTGTTTTTCTTCGTTGGATTTAGACTTTTCTTCTTCAATTTAGACGATAGGAAAGTGAAGGAGACGCCAACGAGAGAGAGAAAGGAAGCAAAGAGCGAGAACTAGAGTAAGGAATGAGCGAGATAGGACAGAGTGATCTGCACAAATGCTCCATCTATGCTATGGAAGGTAATTTTGTAATTTAAAAATAAAATAAAATAAAAATTGTGCGCGGAAGCAACGAGCAATATAAGTTGTGGAATTCCCAATTATTCTCTAAATTTGTTAGTTTGTCGAAACCCTACGTACGTACTGTACTCACTTATATTAAAATCCAAACCGCCGATATCTTCCATGGCTCCTCCTTCAAATCCCGTTTTTTCTTCTTCTAATTTTGAATCTTCTTCGGAAGTATTAAAGCAACCACAATCTGCACAATCCGAATAAACAAAGCCACATGCTCAATCTCAGTTTGAATCTGACGAAGGAAAGTCATCTGAAGAAGACAAACAACAATTTGAAGCCGAAACCGAAGAAGAAGAAAAACAACAACCTGAAAAAGAAGTCATCTTGTCCGTGGTTGCTGCATTTGATAAAAAAATTTCTAAGCATCTTGTTGCATTTCATGGTCAAGAGATTGCCAACAAGTCAAAGAAATTGTTGATTGAGAGGATATGAACCCACGATCAAGTTATTCTTATTCTTGAGGGTAGGATTGAAACTGGTACTTACTCAGTTAAGTACTCTGATACCTTTTCTGAACTCATGAAGGAAAAGCTGTGATTTGATCTTGATCGAAAAAGTATGAGAAACAAGATTTGGCATATTAGGAATAACAACAACAATGTTCGTAAAAGAAAACCCCAATATTCTAATACCCACGAAGGGAAGCTGAATCATCTATTTCAAAAGATATTGGGACACGCCGAACTTGAACCTCTTGCTGAAATTGAACTTGCCAAAAGTACAAAAGCTAAATTTAAGTATGAATTGCATAAATTTGCAAAGCTGTTAAATCATATGCAACACCAAACCAAGTAGTTGTTGAAGGCATGTGATTTTAGTTTAGGTTTGAATTCTTTTAGATTTGCATTGTTATTGCCTTTTAGATTTAGGTTGTTCTTCTAAACTAACTTATTATTAGTTATATGAATTTAAGTTTTGCAATTTTATTTATTCTGATTAAAGTTTTGCTTAGTTAGTTCCATATTTTGGACTTTCAATTCTACTTAAATTATGCTTCTAATTTGACAACTATGTGACACCAAGTTGTGGTGTAGTTTTTACTTGTTTCTTTATTTTGAATGTTGGACTTGAATGCCCATCATTTACTTATGTATTCAGTTCAAGTTTGGTACTTGGAATATTGTGTGAGCCTGCATTGTATTTTAGAATTTGGTTAATGGGTTGGTGATCTCTTAATATGATTTTGCATTACAATTCTTAATCTAGTTTTGAAACTACAGGCTTCCTGTTCATATTTGATTGGTTTTTGTTCAAGGATTGAGTGTATTTGATATACTTAGTTTTTATTTATTGATTGAGTATGCTTTGTATTGGCGATTGTTATTTCACCAATCATTCCTTGTCTACAAAGATAATTGGCTAAATCTTTTGTGTGTTTGGGATATTGATGGATTGATAGTATGTTATTGAATAAATTGATTTATTGGTATGATTGATTGTGGGTTTCTATAGTTTGGTAATCATAATGCTTGTGTGTGATTTGATGGGATCACAACACATGATTGTAATGTGGGACTTTGTCCCTATCACGGAGTTGTCCCACAAAGATCAAACTATAGGGCTGAGTGGTCCTTTTGGAGTAACATCCCCTAGGATATTCTTCACCCGCTTAGGCCAAAACATCATGCTAGAATGTACGTCACCCCTTTGCAGTAACATGCTTGGGGGTGCAATTATGTGCGTATCGTGGGAGGCCGACGTATTCATTCTTAGTCTCGAAAAGAGCCCGACCCAGGACTTCCGAGTAATCAAGATGGTTGGGCAATTCCAACATTTTCATACCAATGCATCTCTTCATTTAATTGCATTTTCATAAATCCAAGTTCATATCCCAAACCACTCTCCAAATTATTCTCTGTTTGCGCTGCTGGATTTTTGTCCATTGTTTTTAATATTGCATGTTTGCTACACACATTTTCACCCCGGATATTGTTTACTGCTTTCGTTAAGATCTAGGCTAAATTTGCATTAACCGACCAAGTCATTGCGGACCGATAACTCGGACCCTCACAGTTCCTGTATTACTTGGACGACTCTGGTATAAAATGAGAATGAGTACCCTATTTGTCTGTAGTTTTTCTTTAGATTACTAATGTAATTATAAAATAATTGATATTGGCAGATAGTAATTACTGCCATTTTCTTCAAGTGTCCAATCAAGTTTTTACATGGATGGATGAGTTAAGTGCTTCACTTGATATTTTTAATTTTCCATATGTCCCACGAAATGGAGAGATCTCCAAAAATTTCCTCTACTAAGGAATTTATTCAGTTATTTTTCTAGCTTAATGAACTCTAGTTCATGTGTCGTGTGTGTTGCTCACTTGTTTTACATGTGTATAGCCATATCATAAGGTTGATTCATTATAGTGTATTATTTATTTAATTTGGAAGTCCATTTGTTGTCTAGCTATGCAATGGTAGTTGGCTTTTGCCTTTTTGTAACTCCTCTCAACCCAACCAGTAGACTTGATATATAGTGCAGTCCAAATGGGGGGCTAAAACAATAAGTTAGAACATAGAACGAAAAACAGTATTCCCTTTGTTCCAAAATAAGTGTCTTATTCTAGGACAATCGTGCATGCTGTGCTAGTATTTGAATTGTCTTTCAAAAGAGTGTTACTTGTTTGGTGTTGAACACGTGCAAATATACAATCAAAGCCATTTTGTGAAGCTTCCTCGACAGAAAAAAATTGTAATTTAGATTTCTCATATGTTACCTGTGAAAATCGGATTTGATACTACTGTGTGTGGCTTAACTACAATAACCTACTGCTCATACGGGAATAAAAGAATAGCACTAGGAATTAATCGAGTCTCACTTCCATTTTCAAATAGCAATGATCAACAACTTGTTATTTTATCAACCCAGCGCATTTATGGAATCACATCTCCCGACATTTAAGGCAAGCAATCCTCAGCTAGAGGTGGTAACTGAACTCAACCGTGGTCAGCATCCGTATTTGAAGGCCTTATACAGTAAGACTCTCTCCACACTTGTGCATGCACCTTAATGTCTTCCATACTCATAATAATTCTTCTCCAAAATGCAGAGAATACTAATGAACGCGTGGTATGCGTTAAGAACATGGATCCAGAAAACGTGCTCTTACATGCAACAAGGCTAAGGAATGCACTGGGGAGGAAGGTGAATAAATTGAAAACAAGGCATGAAACCACAAACCCCAGCGCTCAAGGTACATGGACAACTGATGTGAAATTCTGAGATGCAATGTATTATGAACTTCCTTTGGTGTTTGCTAGAGTCACTCTTTTATGGCTGGTATGGTTAGTGTAGCGTCTTTTTTGTTTCGCCCTGAACAACACCTCAAGATATTGGGGAACTCACCCATTCACCTGGAGATGGTCACTTGTTTTATTTTTGTTTTGTTTGAATATAGAGAGATAGGAGTTGCTACCAGTGCCATGCCAGCAACTTGACTAGTAATGATTCTTGGTCACATCACCTTATATGCATGCGACTCACAATGTGAGGATCAGTCAGATTTCATTTATGATGATCCTTCCAAGCTCTCCTTTCATAGAAATGATTAGTCAGAAAAACAAAACAATTCACTACAAATCTGAAATCTGATGCTTGTGTACATGTTTCTCGTTACAACTGGTTAACACAATATCTGTATATTGGTAGCATGTTCTCAGTGACATACAGCATGAGATGTATTTCAATTATAGCAACATGATTTTGTTTTCAAATTTTCGTCCGATTTGTGTTAATGTTTTTTTATATAGTTATTTTGACATTATAAACTCTGTTTATCAACCATTTGTACCAAATAATTCAAGTGGTTATCAATATTCTCACAAAAACAACTTTTACAATATATTTGCTTACGAGTTACTCCCTCCGTTCCAAAATGAGTGTCTTGTTTCTATTTTTTGCAAAAATTAAGAATTACAAGATAATTCAGTGTGTT